>JAOEHI010005250.1:0-72443 GCA_025447815.1 Percopsis transmontana | reverse complement strand
GACGGCCACGTTACTGTGTGACGGCCACGTTACTGTGTGACGGCCACGTTACTGTGTGACGGCCACGTTACTGTGTGTGTTACGCAAGTATCATTAAAAGCTATGTTTTGTACGCACTCCGTTCCTCCGACTGTCTGTTCTTCTACCCTGGCTCGCGCCTGCACTTGCTACTCTTGAGCGCAACCGTTACACAATGTAGTAGGCCTTTACAAAACAGAATGTTTTGCCATACTGTAGGCTACATATTTTGAAATGATGAATATGTGGTTGCACATTGGTTAAATGTCTGTCAGAATAACAATTATCCAACTACGCCAGATTTACTATGCTGCACCGCAAATCTGCTGACTTGAAATCTTGCATTTTCCCTGATTCCGACCAAATGACAGAAGGAAGGTAAAACATGAAGTCACAGAAAAACTGTTGTTGGTGACAGTAGCCTATGGATTAATTATTATAATCCACATGAGCGCTAGGATTTCGCCTGAGTGGAGTGTAAAATCTTGGAACGACACCTTTCTCATTATCTTTATTTGGCTTATGTGCCATGCAAATCCCCAGAGAAAGAGAACGGCCAAAGATCCTTGGCCCAGTACTTCACATTTCTCAATAATAGTATCAAGCAAATGTGACAAACCTACAGCGCTGCAAGCGGATTGCTAAACAACACAATCTTCAAATTGCCTTCTAATCTATTTCCAACCCGTTTTACACAGATCAAGTCATACTACTGTTATTGTAAGCCCTTCCAAAGTGTAAGGGACTCTGCATCAGTGAGACTGTATCCTTCTAATAACCACTGAGTCCCGAAAATTCCCCAGACAGATTATTCATGCTCTCATTTTAGATGGCAAAACCTGCCAGAAGGTGAAGCTGATTCATTTTCATTATTTTTCATTTCTATACTGTCAGCAATGACAAGGATTCATGCATTAACCCCTATATATGCTCAAAGTTGATAAAAGTGCTTGTATTTAGCTCCTTCATTTTAGAAAGTCATGAAAATGACTTGTGGTCAAATAAACACACACATTAAATTCCTTAAACAGATAATGTAAAGAGCCCAGCCTAATGAATGAAACACAGATGGAAGGACTACTAATTACTCTATTGAGTTGAAGGGAATGTGTTACAAGCATAACAAAGCAGCTTTTGTGGTACTGGGATCCATATACTTTAGCTAAGCATAGCAAGAAGCCTGCTAATAAATTAGCGTGCTAGTTTTTATTGGTACACCTAAATGGAAAACCTGCCAACTGCTTTAGCAATACCCACCAAAAGCTTTTACAGAGTAAATTGTGCAGGCTGCAGACATGATTTTTGAGAAGTTAATGCCATCCAATCTTTTTAAGTGACACAGTGTGAGTACTGTAGAATAGAAGGTGAACTGAGGCTTGTTGATGGTGGGCTGTTTTGAACAGGCAGATGGTAGAGACTGACATTTCCCAACTACAATAAGCTTTCCATGAGTTGAATTAGGCAAACATGATGAAGCCATTTGTCTAACACTGTGTACATTAATTACACAAGTCAAACAACAGAAGACAGGTGATTAATAAGCAGAGGACGGCTGCAAACAGACCGTTTGCAATGGATCATGGTGAAATTACATATGGAGAACAATCTAGACAGCGCATGCACACACTGCGGTCAGAAACAGACCAGATGAATAGGGACATCTAAAAAAGATCACACAAAGAAAAGGTCACACCAAGGGCTATTAGTAAAGGCCAGAGGTCATAAGTCAGGGTTCAAGCCCTCCACATTTCCATCTCCTCCTCCTGCTCCTACCTTGGGGAATGGCGATGTGGTGTACGGTTCTGCAGACTGGAACAGCTGAGGCTCTAGTGTTGCGGACATTCCCGACTCACCCCCATCCTGTTTCCTGCAATCAGACAGACACAAGAGGACATTCAGTTTGAGGTCATGCCAGAGCAAAAAGAGCAACACATTACATTCTGTGTACCTCAACAAAATGCATTTTATGGAACAGTTAGCAAGCACTGCAGTAGCCTGGGGACTAGACCGTATTAAAGCTAACAGGATACGTAAGACAGAATGTGTGTTTCAATCTAGCCAGCTGAAAATTTGACTTAGATGAGAATATTATTAATTCGGCTGCTGACGGTGCTGGTGCCTGGGTAATACTGCCAGTCCAAAAAGCCAGGTTCTACCCACATTCCCCTCACATCTTGCAGCCTATACCCAAGACGATGCTGCAATGCTGTAATGTGAGGTGGAGATGCTTTCTGCTTACTAGACTACACTTGTTCCATCGATTTGCAGTTCTTTGGTGTTCTTTCAGAAAATCCTATCCATTAGAACAGACAGGTCCTAATGGGTGAATTGGACCTCCCAGATAAACAATGTGTTCCCAAATGAATTACTGTCAAGCCTAAAAATCCTGCCGGCATTAGAAAGTCACTCCGGGGTGCGTCATCCCTCAGACAAGGCCTAAGGTGAAATGTCTAAACCAACCCAGGACTTAGACTTACGTTATCATCAGCATTAGAGCATTCATCTTTCTTGAATAGGCTGACAGAAAATGCTGACATTATCCACAAAGGAGGAGAATCCTCCTGGCTGCTACTCCTTTTGATAACCTCACCTTGCGGGTGACCTGCTACAAGGACACACAGGTGGGACCTACGGACATGACCTACGGTTCCCCCTACGGACCTACGGTTCCCCCGGTTCATTCAAACACAGCACCTTTCTCATCAATCACAATGCAACAGTGGTGGTGGAGCCTCTGCTAAGCAACACAGCTCCATGCTCTCTGCTCCCAGCTCAATATCTCCAGCAGGACTGCTTTGTCCACACAGGTTTACTGATCAATACCAATGCTGCATGTCGTGCACTATTGACAATTATTTATATAACAATATTATAAACAAGTATTTTCAACTAGCAATTCGCACACCGGGGTTTAAATAAGATAACATCAATGTCGATCAATAAAACTAACTAAAAAAAGTGTTGGACTGAAATTGAAAAGATAAAATTCTACCTAGTAAATTTCTTATAGCGACTGGCAGAGAAATACTATAGTCACCTGTAAAAAGGCCCTCTTCTACCTAAATTCCGTCATCAGTGTGTGAGTCATTGTGTAATAGTCTTGCATGCCTGGACATTTGAGTGTGAAGCCAGGACGCACAATAAAATAAAATAAGGCAAGTCCGAGAGATCCAGCAGCTCTCCCATGGGAAGTCACGCCATGACAGGACATCAGCTGCCCCGCGCTCTCAATTAGTACTGACAAAAACACACAAACAAACACACACAGACGCACACACACATGATCTCTCTCATACACCCACAAACATACAACATTTTCATTCTCACACATACAATCTCATGCAACGACACACACAAATAAACACACACAAAAATACCCTCAGACTTATGCACAAGCACGTACTTTACACAAGGGAGTAAGCACTTTAATTCCAACAGTAAATCAGGAATAAGCACTTTAATTCCAACAGTAAATCACATGAACACTTAGTTGTACACAATCTGTGTTTATTCAAATGCTTGCGTATGTGTGCTTTGTGCTTGTACATGAGCACGCGTTCCCCTGAAAAGTGTGTTCTGCGTGAATGATTACCCACAAAATAATTACAGCGTGGCGAGAAAAGAACACATTTCCCTTCCGTGTCCCACGCTGCGGGAGGATCATGAATAACAAAAGATAAACAGCGGTGAGGGGATTCTCTCCTCTCAATGCCGCGCCGTACGCCTGCATGCATGTGCATGACACATCCTATTCAGCACCTGCCTATCGGCTCTGTAGCGTCTCCGCGTCAAAAAGCCCTGCCGCGGATCCGCTTGCAGCGCTATGCCAGAGCTTCCTCCCAGCCCAGCCCAGCCCCAACAACAACAACACAAAAAAAGAACACAACAAATTACATAACACACCCCAATTGGTTGGCTATGCAGCACAGAAATCAGCCGTGCGAATGCGGGCCATGGGTGCAGCCTGTGCTCCAGGTTGCTGTGTGGAGCTGATGGGCAAAGTTACTCACTGTATGCAGGGTGCTCGCTGCCAGGTCCCGGCCGCTGAGCCAGCGCAGAGCCAGATGACTCCTGCTTGATTCTCTCTGTTAATACTCCCGCTCTCTCTCCCTCTCTCTCTCCTTCTCTGTCCCGTCCGTCTCCAGCCACGCTGGGTTCAGTATAGCTGCTTCAGTCCAATCACACACCTGCTGGCTGCACTCACAGCTCCATGGACTGTCACGCCCACCGAGTAACCAGTGTCTCTCTCTCTACTCTCACTCCTCCCCTCTCTCTCCCTCCCTCCTCCCCCTAAGTCGCCTCTACCACTCTCTCTCTCTCTCTTTATCTCGTACACACACACACACACACACACACATTATGCTCTTTCCAGCCCAATCTCCTGAGATCAAATGGTGATGCTTGTGCAAAACAGTTATGCCTCACTGTTTAGGGAATAGTATTTTCGTCAGAAGTATAATACTTTCGTGAAAATGTTAAAATGTTTCATGAATTGCTAGCTAAATACAGCATCCCATTTACGATACTTTCATCAGCATGTAGACGTGAACTAAAATCATCAATGTTTTGATGAATGTTTGAATTATATTATTTCATATATTTTATTTTTTTAATAGGGATGAAAAATTGTGGTTGCTGATGTACAGAAACCAACAGAAAGTCAGAAGTCTGGAGGGGTAGCATTAAAGCCCTATTAGGCCCTATTAGGGATTTTTGATCAATAATGTGACAATTTATCTTATTTTGAAGGAGATGATCCAGCTTCAAGGGATACATTTAACCTCTAACCCTCATGTTGACATAGCAGAAAGTGAAAAGTTAACCAAGGGCATTGTAGGGCATTCATATACGGTAACCCTAACCCAAATGTAACCCTAATTTAAGTCTAATGCAACCCTAACGCTAATTTAACCATAATCCTACCCATAATGTAAACCTAATTTCAATTAGGGATTCTAATAAAAAAAATATCTTTTTTGGATTTTTGGCCAAAAAACTATACAGCTTGATTTTTTTTTACTTCGCTCAGATGTATTCTCCAGATCCTCTTTTAAGTTACACCCAGAACCCCCTTTGACAGAACAGGTGGTGAAAATGTAACTTTGTGCTAGAGCAAAACTAAAGTCATCTTCACAAAGGTCAGAACCTGGGGACTCCTGGGGACTCCAACTCAGTTTACTAGATGGCTCCACTACTGAGACTCATCTCAAACATACATTTTGGTGATTTCTGACGCTTCATAATTCTGCAGTGGATGATGCTACAGCAATGGGAGCAACTGTGTTGGAAAGCTCCCAACTAAATTCACATTTCATCACCATTATGAAAAAATGTAGTGTATGATAATGTTCTAAAATCCGTCTAAATACAGACAAATCTTATTTTCAGCTGATTGAGAACAGAAAACTATTATATATGTCGCAATTTTGACGGAAATGTAGATATCAAGTTTGCTATTTGACGATTATGTACTTTGCACAAGCATCACCATTTAATGGCGATCAATGAGACCATGTTGGCTCTTTCTCTGGCCCTCTAACACAATGTGGTACTTTCTCTAGAGATCTCCTCTGTGCTCCAACTCCCCCTCCAGCCTCTCCGCTGTCCTTGTTGTCTTGCTAGCAGGAGACCCTCCCCCTCAGGCCCCCACACTCCCAGCCAGGGAGACAAAGAAGAGAGGGAGCGACAGAAGTGGGGCTTTTTGATGGGGCGCTTTGTTCTGTTTTCATTATATTGACACACACACACACACAGATTACACACGGACCCTCCCAATTTGGCTGTTGCTGGGGCAACCATATCATCCCAGAACCACGTGTACGGAAGATGTGCACGTGTACGTGTGTGGAAGATGTGCACGTGCACGCGCATGACAGACATCAGATACCTTTTCATTTTCCCTTCACCTACTGTGGTATGACTTGAACTGGCTTATTGTCCGTCATCATAATGCAGAACAGGGGTCACAGTGGCTCTTTACGCTCAGTGAAAGAAGCGCACAAGCAAGCACGTTTTAATTACCACCATGGCAGTCGGTCGGTCTCCAAAACCACGCGCTGCGTGCGTTTCTTTCGCTCAACTGCTGTTCCCAACTCCCGGCAGACCTGTGACTAATGTTGCCGACAGTATTTCCTCTGCTAGCACCGCTTGCCCCCCCGACAGTAGGTGTGTACACTAACCAAGGCAATAAAACAAACCTGCTGCTTTAACTAAGCATACCCCCTAAGGACCACAACCAATGTGTGGTTTGTGTCAAAACAAGGGATAACAGCAGTAGGGTTCTAAGACGCGCCAGTGGTTTATTGGCATAAACACAACGAATACTTACTCCAAAGTTTATGGAAAAAATATTTTTGGACCGATTTTCTCTCTGTCTCTTTCTTTATTATGCACATAAATATGTTGACTATAGCAACACTTTAACATTGCCTGCAGGTGAAATATGAAATTGCCTCTTCAAAGTCAAAGAACAGGCATGTTAAAGAAACAGATCATGGGCATTCTGATGTATTGTCCATAATTTCTCTGTCCAAAGTGCACACAGCGAATAAAAACTACACATCAATAGATGAGATCAGTCCCATTTTGCTTTAATGCATAGTAAATCTGTTGATCTCTGCATAGTGTTTTAAGACAGATCCTTCCTTTTAAAGCAAAGCATATACTAGATCTAGTGCATGGGCTTGACAGAATTATTATATTTCTCAATAAAATTCAGAGCAGAGAGAGGAGGGTGGGGGTAAAGTGACATTCCTCGATTTTGTTGAGCAGTGTTTGTGTCAAGCGAGAACTGGGGATTTTCCAACTCAGAACTTCTGTCTTCCCACATCAGAGTGAGGTTCGAACAGCAGATGCCTGTGCCAACTGGTGTGTATTTTATAATTAATCTTAACCACCTTCTTAATGACCTTCCAACCTTTATTCATCTTAGAATGTGTCACACAAACAGAAATGTCTGTTTAAAAGCGTAAAACACTTTCACACATTCTGAAAATTGTGTTGTGATTTTGCTTCTTGTAAACTACGTGTCAGAGAATTCGGAACTCTTAGCCTGGCAAGAGTTGGTTGTGGTTGGTTGATTGAGAGGTTGTGGGTGACCAGCCATTGACCCAAAGGACAGTGAAGGGTTTAGGACGCCATCACAAACGTATTAGGGCTCCATGTTCATACCCAGCTGCTCTTCTGAAACAAACACCGCTTGTTGATGCATGGACTTCAGCGAGGGCTACCTATTCTTAGGCTTGTGAGACCATTCTTTTTTTGTGAGCTCCACATTCTGTTTCACTCTGCCAATCAGTCTGGATATACACAAGACGTTTGTGGTACAGATGGTGCCAGTAGGTGTCAATCAAAGTTGCAAGCAGGCAATTGGACCACCTTCCACCAACCATTGTTCAAACACAGGCTTTCTGTTGTCAGCAAATTATTTTCAAACACAGGCACTTCTTCTTGTTGTCAGAAAATGGGCGCTTATTGCCCCGGTTATTTTCGAAGGCGTGAACATGCTTTTATTGAGCATATACAGACTGGCAGAGCTGAATGTGGCAAATTCAGGATGGCCTCACGAAGACAACTTAAATGTCTGTGAGGTTATTAGCACAACGCTCACAGTCATTATGGTCATTAACTGTACCATTAAAGAGGGAGAGTGTATTTGGTGAGAGCAGAAAGAGTTAAGATGGCTCCCTGCAACCCCACACACAAAATATGTCATGTGTGAACGTTTATGTGTATGAATACATACTGTATGTGTACATTAATATGGTGGCTTCAATATGGTGACTTCTATTCTGCAAAGGTCTGCTAAAATAGTTCCACATAACCAGTGTGATTGGAGACAAAGCATTCATTCTGCTCAGGTTTATACATGAATACACTACAAAATACAAAAATACAAAACGTAAGATTTCCAAAATACTTAATCCCATAATGATACCAATTCTTACACACTAACCTTTTCTAATATCACAATATGCAATATCACTGGAACCACATAGTCGTGTAAGATTCAGCATATTTAATATATAGTATATAGTATAATGAGTACATTAGGAAATGAATTAGGAATAAATTACTGTCTATATATCGAGTGGTGTGTTAGTTTGCAGTAACCATTTTGACACGAGAGCTTTCCTCAGTTGTTTTAAAAACCTACCTCCAGTGACTTTGAAAGCAAATTTCCTTCATTTAGGCCAGCGTATCATTTGGTTACAATGCAAAGCAAATGCCAAATCGAAAAGAAACCCAGCTTTACATCCCCGCCCTGTCGATCATCGTCATTATTTATGAGTTTTTCCAGTTAAAATTGAATGACCGTAGATTACTTTAAAATCAGATGTGAAATGCGACTCGTGACTCTGAATGCTTGTCACTCTCTCAGCCATCCACAATTTAGGTGTTTACAGCCTGCCTCGGACTCAAGCTGTTTTAAACAGGTCATAAAATAGCATCACCTGCTCCTACGCTTATACACAAGTAATTCATTCTATAAGCAATGCCACGAGGAGCACATGTGCACTTCCCTCCCATATGTTCCCTACCCCCTCTGCCTGTGATGGAATAGTTAAACAAATTGCAGGGTGATCTCCGTGGTGAGAAAGAAAGCCACTTCTCGGAGCGCAGCTTAAACCAGACAGTCTCTCCTGTGTGTGCGCGGCTGCATTTTGTTTCCCTACAGACACCACTCTGTAAAATCCTGTTCCCATTCAAATCGTAAAATTGCTTCCTGTACAGCAGGACAGCAGGACTCTATACAGATAGCTTCATGTGCACCTGGGTACACACCTGATAATATATGTGTTTCAACAACGTCCCTCAGTTTTAAAGTGCCTGGTTGAAGACAGTTATATAAAGCCATTTCATGGCCCTCCATATGTCCTGGAATATGCTTTTAAGGTCCTCCCGTCCTTCAGGAGAAAACTACAGTATCTACTGTACTTAGCAATCAGACAAAAGTAAACATTGGACACCATTTAAAACATAGATAAGACTCTGGGGCTTTATGTTCCCAAGGGAACTGTATTTCTAATAGGCACTTTTCAGATATGGTAGTTGTATTTGCCTTCCATTAGCAAACCATTGGGTTTTTCATGTTATGTGACGGCATCATGGAAGGAATAGTCAGTATTTCAATTCCCTATGAGAACAGCAGACTACATGTGAAACCTTCTAAATAATGAAATTCCTGGTGGATCTGTCTTGCGTGACAGGACTCCTTGATTTTGCGGTATTGGCCGTAGCTTAAGTATGCATTAAAAAGCCAGGTACAGCAGGTGTCTTCAAATAAAGCATGTTCCCTTTACCAATTTCCACTTTGTCTGCTGTTCAGATTTCCAAAGAAACCTGCTCCTTGGGGAAAGTCTTTTCAACAGCAAGGGGGCCACAGCGCAGCTAGGTGTAAGCTAGGTATTAAGTTTGATTTTAAAGATATTGGTGTAGAGTATTTGTGACGAATGACCACGACACCAACAGCTTGAGTGTAACGCAAGACTGAGTCTGACATGCTTTATTCAACAGTTACGTAAAGGCAATTGTCCGCCGGCTTGCAGCCCTGCTCACAGAACGGGTAGTGTGTTCTTCCCCCGCTGTGCTCTCCCAACCTGCTTATGTAGGTAGACAGGTGATCAGTCAATCCCCCACACCTGCTCCCAATCCCGGGAGTCCCGTGAACCACACCCCCAGCACTCTCCCTCCCATAGACAGAGCTAAGCCACGCCCACACCCCCACAGTAATAAAGGTAAGCTCCTCGATTGTATTGTAGCTCCCCCCAAAACAGCAAATTTCTGCCCCTACTCACAGTGGGGATGGATTTAGGTGGAGGGGTAGAGAAGGGTGCAAGCATATAAGACCTGTAAGGCGAGGGTCGAGCTAGGTTGCATCCTGCCTGTCAATCAAAGATAAAAATTTGTAGTCTTTTAGGAGCAGAGGCAGTACAAAACACTTTTTGAAATAAAGAAAGTACAAATATTTACCATAACAACTCCCAAATAATGTGGAAAATTACATAAAAAAATGCCCTGACAGCCTCTTACGTCACATGTCTCAACTCTAAGCAAACGGCATAATATCAGAGCTTTACATGAAGACACTTTTGTGCCGGTGCTGGATGGTGGCTGACATTATTTTGATTATTGAGTCGGTTGAAACCAGAGGCTAGCATGTCACTTTGGTGCTATATTCGGCCAGACAGCAGGAGACACAGCGACAGTCTTGGCTGATCGGGGTTGACAGTTCAGCTCTTACTATGTCCCCTCTTTCAGACAACCCGGCTTGACATGCACAGATGAGTGTGCACAAGCAAGGTGACACCAGGCCTAGCGTCAGAGTGCACCAAAACTGTTGTGCACAAACACTTAGGATGATGTAAAGTGACACCTCACAACAAGTCAAGAGAAGTGTTTGCCGACACACTTCTAAACTCTACAGAATCACAAGCATATCGCGCATGAAATCTCTCGGTAAAACATGCCAAAAATGTATAGAAAAACAAAAATAATGGAATTGATAAATGCTGAATGTAAAGTCCTGACATTTTATATTACTAGATTTATAGTGATATTCTAGTTTCTAGTTTCTAGATGGAGTCTGCGCTATATGCCCCTATAGGGCAGACCATGGGCCTATGCAGAACAATTTTGTCTGTTGCAATACATTTAAAAACATTTCTTCAACAATGTACACTAATGTGACAGTGTGGAAGTGTGGGCGTGGTTTAGCCCTGTCTGTGTGTGGGAGGGAATGTTTGGAGGTGTGGTTCACGGGACTGGTGGACATGTGTGGGTAATCATTAATCACCTGTCTCCCTTTTTAATCTAGAAGTGAGCACAGCTCACGAGAGCCGCCAGTAGACGTGGAGCCTGGCGGAAAAGAAGCAGGCATTGTCAAGTCCTGCATAACCATTATACTATACCAGGCAGTGTGGAAGTCCTGTGTGATTGTTGCACCAGCCAGTATTTAAGTCCTGTGTGATTGTTTGTACCAGGCAGTGTAAGCCCTGTGTGAGTTCCTGTCCTCAGAAATAAAGCCGTGCAGATCACGGATAAACAACAAATACCGTGTGGACAGTTGTGTGTGTGCCACAAACAGTTTACCAGAGGTTTACCTATTTGTTAGTATCTGCAAGACAGCTAAACCTTTTTATATATATATATAGATAAAGGTTTCTGACTGAGAAGCACAGACCGTTCCTATGAGAGTTCATCCATGCATTGTGTTGGATGAGTTCAGGCTTGGCCTGGCCAATAGGGTCAGCCCAGAAGTATCCTATTGAACGGACAGGAAATTATACAGTGGCTGACAGCAGTGCCACACTAATCCATCTAGCTCTGGAGGCGGCAGAGTAGACTGCGTGCCTGCGTGCGTGTGTACGTGCGTGAGCAGTGAGCATGTGTGATTGTGGGAGAGAAAGATAAAGAAATGGAGAGAGAGAGAGAGAGAGAGAGAGAGAGAGAGAGAGAGAGAGAGAGAAGGAGAGAGTGAGAGCTTCTTATACAACACCTCATCCACTCTAACCCTCCTTTCAAATTTCCTTTAATCAGGAAGGCTTAGCAAGACAGGATTACAACCAATTACAGTCCCCCCTAGGATGCAGTGGAGGCGGTGGTCTGGGGATCAGCTGTATATTGTGCATGACCCAAAATGACCAGCCTGACACTGGACTGCTGATATCCAGTACACTTATGTGTTTAGAGGATTATTAAACACATTAGGTTGGTCAGTATGGCTGTATGTGGCTATTTCTTTGGGCTTTTAGGAATTGGGCATTTAGTGATTCAAAGGTGTCGCATTTGGGTCTCACCAGAATCTATCGTTATGGCAGGAAGCAAGTTATGTAGATTTAGGTCAAATATGGCTACCACAAAAATCCATAACAAATATATAATATTATCATTCTAAAAATAATATAATTATTATTTGATTTATAGTGTCTGTTTTACATAATATAAATAATGTACAACATACAACATATATATATATATATATATTAAGCTCATTGCTTCTCAGTCAAAATGACTCACGCAGGTTAGAAAGTAGACTCACCAGAACATCCTTGGCCTTCCAATTCGGAAAGGTGAGCATGGCATTTTGCAGGTGTGTGCTTTGACAGATTTTTGTTAGTGGGAGATTTAGCTCACTGTTTTCCTGCCCAGTCACACGTTGTTCTTGTATGCATATCTGAGGGAAAGTCGTTGTTTAATTTAGACTTTGGCTCTCCCAAGCTTGTTTGATCTCCAGCCTCTTTTGGCATCAAAAATAGGAAAAAAGGCTTTCCCACTTTTCTTAATTTATGTGCACTATCCTTCGTAGGGGACACTGTTTCCGTGAAACTTTTGATGCAACTTGCCTGAATTTTCCTCTTTCCTCGGGTTCTTTGCTGAAGAAGACTATTATTCCTGGAGTAGAGCTGTATAAAACAATAATGTATAATGTAAAATAATATCTTCGACTTGTAGGCCTCAGTCTTCTTCTAATTTCAACTCCTCCTCTCCTTTCACCTCCTCACATCCATTCACACCTCTTTGGATTTCCATTGTTATCTTCATCTTTTCTATCCTCCACTGTCCCTCCTCCTCCTCCTCCTCCTCCCTTCCTCTGGTGTGAGGCAGAGCACCCTTGTTAGGCCGATGCAGCAGCTGCAGTCTGAATAATGGATCCTGGAAAGCTGGATCCTTCTGCTTCTGTATTCCAGAGGGCTACAACAATGTGCTTACCCTGGTACAGTTGGCCCGGAGGGGGTGAGGGCTAGACGTCCGGGACGCATCCACACCTCAACATTCCAGGAGAGGAGTCACCTATCTGCAGTGGCAGCAGGTTTGCTTGCCTAGTGCATCAGCATCACTCTAACCCTGCCAACACTGCAGAGATAGTGTATGCCAGTTATTGGTTACTGTAGCAATGGGAGGGGGCCAACCGGCACAGCTGGTTTGGGGGTGGGGTGGATTTGGGAGGGTGCAGACCTTTGGTTGCTCCTGTGTGCAAATGTCCTCTCAAATAAAACTCACACAAACAGGACAGTGATGCTCAATGCATCACATATAGGTGTAAGGTTTGCATTGTAGATAAAAGGTTGCATTCCCTTTTAGTTTCCACTTTAGAAAAGACAAACTATAGCCCTTTTTATACAGAGATCCCACAATAATTCAGGTAAGAAGACCCGTCATTATGCCACATTCACTTTGTTTATAATGAACCAAACAGTGTGTCCTTTAACATGGCAATCCGGGGGTTCTGGAACCATAGTGTGACCAAAGAACAGTGTTTACGGAGAAAGGTCTATCTGCAGTCTTACGGATTCGAAAAAAATTTGTGTTGATAAGTTACTTGAGCATCGCTCGTTGATAAAAGACTGATGCTAAACGGCTTCATAGCATTCTACTGTAGCGGCTATGGACTGTTCCAATTTTTATAGACACATCTGCTATAGTATAACTTTCATTCATGAAATAATACCGTGCTTGTGGATACATGACTCTGGTGACAAGAGTCATGTTCATCAAAACCTAACACCCCTGTTCCGCCATTCCGGCTGTCCCGTTTACACAGACATCATTTTGGCTCTGCGACTACCGCCGCTGCCGGCACAGAGTAACAACAATGACCCCCCATTCTGCCTCCGTACCTTTTACACAGAACAGCGAGGTGGAATAAAGCCACAATATTCTAGTCTTTTTACGCTGTGTAAAAAGGGCTAATGTTTAATATTTAAACAATTAGCCTATTTGGGTAATGTAATTTCCTTGATATAGCCTACTAGGGTCAAAGAACGTCAATAAAAATAAAATTAAAAAAACAAATAGAACTCACCATATGCTCCTTGCTCTGGAGAATGTCTTGTCCACTCTGAAAAAAACAAAAATGAAAGGATGCTTAACATAATATTGATTAGCAGTGAATGTTCATCGAGTGTGATCATGTTTCCACACTTAAGATAATAAAATGACACAATATTTAGGAAGATACACAGATGAGAAAATCCTTGTATAGTAAAACACCCGCAGTCACCTTCCTGCTAAACTCTGCTAAACAGATGGACTAGTACTATACTTCACATCATGTACATGGAGAAGAAAACACAATACATTCAAATTGTTGCATTACAAAAGAAAGACTCTCACCTCGATAATAATTCATACACAGACACCAGATGGCATAAGACGGAATCTCACACCTCACCAACTGTCTCTGTGCTCTTTCGAGTACCTATCTTTCTAAATTAAAAAGTGTGAAAAAGTCCACTCATGGCACTGATTGCATTTAGAGAATGAGAGAACGAGCACAAGGAGGCAGAGTTACCCTAAATAACTCATGCCATCTGTTTAAGTAGCATTTCCAAGGATGAAAGGATGATTACATGTTTGGTATTTCCAAGAGAATAAAAGTTGTCCTATGTGTAATCCATGACCCCACTTACTACTGTCATCATTATGTAGACCATCAGCATTTTTACTGTCTTACTGTAGTTAAAAGGATCTATTTAATGAATTTTTGAAAATGGGATTGTTTAAAAAGTGGTTCTTCTAAATAATAGAAGACAATATCGTTTGGGTGCTCTACATTTGGGAAGTGAGAATGCATAGAACAAGTGAGCCAGTAGATGGCACTGTGGTGCATAAGAAACAGCCATATGCTGGATAGGCGAACCTTCTTTACAGACTACTAAAAAGTCTGCATTCTGTGTAAAACAGAAAGCTGTGTTTCACAGGTGTAAACATGTGCTTTAAACAGATAAGACGTCTTGCCACATAGAACCAAATTGTTCCAATGTTAATCGGACTAATCTAATATCTACCTGTATAAATATGAACCCCTGCCATGCCTTGATATAGGGCACTCCCTAGATTAGATCACAACACATCACAATACAATCAAAAAGTGATTGTGTGCTTGTAACACAACACCATACAATATAATCACAAAATGAACAGTGGCCTTTCTAGTTTCTACCAGCGTTGCTGGTACTGAAGCTACCTATTAATACATGATAGTACTGATATTACAAGTAGGCCGAGTAAAATTAGCCATTCCTGTTAGCATTGGTGGTGATCAGGTTTAGGCGGAGATATTAAAAGGTACATAGCGCCCTCAGAACCCCCAGCTCCCCAGCTCTTTTTTTTTAAACACAGCGATGCATAAAAGTGCATGTGGCAGTAATGGGAGGGGTAGAGAACAACGTCAGCCTATGTTGTGCTGTAGGGAGAGGAGTAGAAAGGAGTGCCAGCCCCTCAGCAGAGCGGGAGGGGGGTTTCAAACCAAAATATAACGCTGTGTTTATAACGCTGGTTTCAACCACAAGGGGAATAAAGGAGTGTACCTTTAAGTTTTTCTCCCTGGATATTTAGCGTTTTATGTCTCAGAGGCCCCCTACAGCTGTCTATGGAGCAGTTCGTCTGACCTCACACTTGGGTTTCCCCCCTGCTGTGCAGGTTTGATCATATATCCATCATGAAGCACCACAGTACAGTCAGTGTTGACACTGTCTCTAATAACCACATCCAACACCATCTCTCAGTCAGTCACAGCTGGCCCCCTAAATGCTGTCCACCCTTTGTGTCCCAATGGACTCTCTGGAATTCAGACTTCTACTACTCATCTTCCAAAGGATGTCTCCATGGACAGGATTAGTCAGCATGTTTTCTGGAATCATTACCCAACAACCTCCCAGGAATCTGACAACCAGCGCTAGGAATAGACCAGGCAAGAAGCTCTAACAGCAGAGTTTTGCATGTACTGGATTGAAGATGTCCGCTATCTTAAAATGAAGTGTGGGAGCTGCTTTAAAGAGGTAGGGTGTAAAATCGAATATGTCATAAGGCAAAAAAAAAAACACCGAATATCAATGTAGTGTAAATCGCTCAGTTTTGAGCAACTGAAGTAACTACTTTTAGAAAAAGTTATTCTTTTTTATTTAAAATTCTATTGTGTTCTAACTATTGTGTTCTAACTCATTTTCCCTTTAGCATCATGTAAAGCAAAAGTACTTACTTCCCACTGTTTTTATTTGATTTATATCTTAACCCTTGTGGTGGAATAATGAAACCAAGAAAACCTAGAGGTTCCTCTTTCTGAGAAAGTCCCTGCAGTGAGGGGAAACTGGTCTAGAGGGGTATGTTTGTTCACTCAACAGAGGCATCACGAATCTCGAAGAAGAGCTGCCATTGCTACAGTTGGCCGATAACTGTCTCTTTCACGTGTGACTCATAAGGTCAAGGGATTTTTATTGGGGCGGCTATGAGATTCTTTTCAAAATTAGTATTATTTATTTATTTATTTTCTATATATCTAGTTTAACTGTGCATATGTTAATGGAATTCATGTATATTTATATACAGTGTTTTTATACTATAAAGATGCTTTATGAAAAAAAGTGTCTCACAGTCTGCGACCCACCCACCAGGTAGGTATTGGTATTAGGCTTAAAACATTCAACAACCCCAGCTCTAGCCAACATAATGACACCGAAATACTTATGGCATGCCAGCACAGTTCATCCGAGGCTTATTCTTAGGAGAGGAAAGCTGTGTTCATATGCATTTCACCACCAAGGAAAATATTTTCCAAACCTTCCGTCCCGTCCTGTGGGTCTCACCCATTCTCAGGTTTCATGGAATTCACATACAATGAAATCAAGCAGGGTGTGGTAATGATCTGTGGATAAAGCCTTCATACTAAAATACCTGCAGGGAACCCACAATAAGCTGTCCATCTCTCAAGCTTGAACAACATTGCCTCCAGCATTAAAACCATTAAAACAGTGTAACAGATGAGTGCAGAATTTCGTGAAGATTTCTCAGTAATAAAACAATTGAACATAATTTAGCAGTCGCTTTTATCCAAATCAACTCATGGTGAGTACAATTAAAGAATTAAGTAGCAGGTAAGGGTTAGGCATCTTACTCAAGGATGTCTACTGGTAGGCCAGTTATGCTGGAGATTGAACCCACTACCTTCCGGTTGGGAGTCAGCTACTGTAACCACCGCAAGCTCTCTTCCGCTATACTAAGCAGCGAACATACAATATGTCAAAATTCACATGGCCGTATCAGGTCTCCAGTGCTGTGGTTGTCAGACTACATGCTGAGAGCTGAAGAAGTTTTCAGATGGGAGATACGGTTGTTTCCACATAGGGGACGGAACACAAATGAAAAAGCTGCTCTCCTTCATACCTTGTTTATCATTTTACCATACACTATTCTCTTGACATTATGTAACAAGTCAAACAAAGGTCAGACCAGAAGGTAAGACCAGAATTTATAGTGTAGAACTATTATGTTGTTAACAAGGGCACCAAGTTTACTCAATGAGACCCATTAATTGTATTAAAACTATTTTATACTAAATTTTATTTAACCTCATGTCAGTATTGTATCATTTTTGCCTTATAATTGTTATGTAGTAGCTTTCCTTGTCATAATGTCATTCAATCTCTTTATCCTGTCAAATATCACTGAACCAGGCATTCTATGACCAAAACAAAGTGAGCACAGGCTGGGCAGGATGATATGCCGATGGTAAAAAGCTGACACCAGTGAGAAACAACAAACTCTTAGGCTTATCTGCACAACAAGGCAGATAAGCCTAAGAGTTTCTCAGAAAGAATGATGGGTTGAGTGGACAAAAGTAGGCTATAACAAATTCTCCAGTGTGAATGCATTAGTATGGTATGAGTCATGCACATTCAAATCCCACAGTACGCGCGGCCTAGTCCTCTTTCTGTTGCCTGAAAGGGACATCCCAGAAATACAACAGACTACTTAGGATAACACAACACGCGCATTTTTAGAAGAAGAAAACAATTCTGGCAAATGGTTCTGTCAGCTGCGTCGCCTTTAATGCGCTAGCTGGTTTCCATGAAAACATATTGCAACAATAAACAATAATAAGGGGGCTCAAGGTACGCTCTACAAACCTAGCCATAAACCTTTGCTCTAATTAATTTTCCTTTAGGTGCAGCTCCTATTTATTTCATGTCCACCATTTCGAGTCAATAACAGTGCTAGAGGCAACTAGGACACGAGGTTGGGGGGGCACCGGTGGAATTTAACTGAAAGAAAACGACTTCTTCATTCAGAAACTAGAGTGCCATACTAGCCTTTTTCAATTTCCAATATGCCCATATGTAAAAATAATAAGCAGATATACTGTATTTATAAGGTTGTTTCTGATCGAATAACTGACTTAGCTAGAATTATTTTTCCTAACCGTGCTGAATACAACAAACTAGGCTATCCCTTTATAAAAGGGACACTTGATTCGAGTCTGGAATCAAAACTTGTGTTGAAACCAGTGTTACAAAAACGTTTTAGTTTTAAAGTTGGAGAGCATGCCTGTCCCACACCTGTGGGAATGCTGAGCAGCTCGCATTCCTCTCCTCTACTCCTCCCCCTACAGCACTCCTAGGCCAGTGGTTCTCAAACTCATTCCTCCTGCTATTCTCTCATTCTAAAATCTAAATACATTTTTAACTGAAACTGAATTATATACAGTCTAGTTTCATTATTTTTGATAAAATGTTTAATACGTGCATATCCTTAGAATGATGTTCATACTGTTCATACTGTGTGTTCACATATTTCATATTTGTATGCTTTGCAATTTTAGTTACAGTACAGTTGTGGATAAGAGGCTATTGAGTTTTGAGGGCAAGATGAGTGTGAAATGTTGAGAAAAATACTAGATGAAAAACTAGATGAATACGACGGCTGTCAGCATTCTCTAAATGAGGTTAATTCTGTCATTAACATCTACACAGATGGCCATTAACCATTAACTGTACTTCACACTGAGGACATTTTAGAATAGAAATTGGATATAATATCAAGATAAAACAACCTCTAGACATACTCTAGACATTGGTCAGGCTAAAAATTACGATTGCTGGGCAACAATAGCAAATCTCAAGTCACAACTATTTACTGTATCTATGCCCAATGTGGGCTGAATGACACCATTGATAGTAGATGAGAGTAAAGCTGCTGAATGTTTTCATTTATGTTACAGTACAGAGGCGTACAGTGTCTGTGAACAGACTCGTACACACTAGTACCAAATCTATGCTGACAGGCAATACTGTCCCTGCCATTACTATCACACACCTTACACAGAAACGCATACACACAGGTTTTCTACAACCATAGTTAAGGTCAATTTGAGCCTTTTTTTTTAAAACTGCGCCACTTTTAAATGGTAATTAAAATGTTAATAAGAACGTTTCTCTGTAATCAAGATAATTTGTTTGTTCAATGCTGCATTAAGTGTAAGCAATTGTGTTTTGAAGAGTTTCAGTAACTCCAGCTCTTCTAAAGGTTACCTGAGGAATTAATGTATGTGCTTCAGGCTTCTTTGGTGCACTTAGCAACATTTTAATTGTGGGCTGGGTTAAACTGCTGAGAGTGTATGTGGCTATAATAATTCACATCCTGGTGTCTTAAGGTCATTCTGTCCAATAGATCGGGCTGGTCCTATGTTCAGTTTTTCAGTGTGCCAATTTGCGCTTCTCTGTGATAGCCTATTTGAAGTTCATGGCAAGGTCAAATGAAGAGAACCCCCCCCCTTCCCCACACCCTTCCAAGTGGAAACTTAAATGCCCACCCATCCGATATACTCTGGCGCCTACGCCCTGGCACACACATACACACACGAGTTCTTCATCACTTGATTGTGGCATAAGCTAATAAAATCAAAAGTTTATTGTCCTGATGGTTCCACAGTACCATGACAGACACTCAGACAGACACAAAAAAAGACAAGAAAAAAAACATTGGAACTATTGGAACCAATCCATTATGGGTCACTGTGTTAAACAAGCTTCAAGTTACAGCACAAAACAGTACAATACAACAGAAGCAACATTTGCACACCTGAGCACCAGAGCACATACTGACCTATAAAAAGTCTATAACAAAGGCATTCATTTTTAATAGTGAGAAATGGTAAAAGAAAAAAGGTTGAAATAATCTGTAACGATATTTTATTGTATTTTACAAAATATAGCTTTTTCTTCTTCTTCTTCTTCTTCTTATTATTATTTTGTTGGTGGGGTGGATGGGATTAAGATTCTTACAGTCAACAATAAAAATTGATATATGGAAACAAAAACAAAAAGGTTAAAAAGGTTCAGTGGTATAACAATAATAAAAGCAGTATGTTACTCAGTTCATGTCGCCATCCCATTAATAGTTTCTTACTGCGAGTGTGAATATGGATGTGCATGTCAAAACAAACAAGGAACCTGGAGTGGAATATGAAGAGCCCTCTGTGTCTCCTGTTTGTTTTGCCCCTGCCCTGGGGAAAGGTACTTGAACGCCCTCCTGTTCTCAAGAGGCCCTGCGGTGCACTCTAATCATCCACCATCTTTTGTCATGTAAACTTTTGCTTTTGTCAAGCAAAAACACATAGCCCATGTTGTGATTGTGCTGTGCGTAACTGAATATTGAACACACAAAAAAAATAGATACAGTAACTCTCCAGGAAAAAAAGAGGGCAGCGTCAGATATTTGTAAGAATAAAAGCATGTTAATAAGAGAACATCTAAAGTAGAATCTCAAACCCGGTGGGCTATTGACACTGTGAGCTAAACTGTAGCTGTAATCTCACAAATCATATATACTGTATTTTACAGCCTATTACCAGTATTACTGCCTATTACTAAATAAAGGGAAACTCCTCGATTTGTGTTCAGCCCTTGTTACCCTTGTGGTTGAAATCCGCATTACAATAACTCAAAGTGCGCATGCCCCTCCTGCACCTACTATGCACGAGTGACTAGCACTCTCCTCTACTCCGCCCCCTGTAAGGTCACAACATTATCTACCCCTCCCCTGATGGTCATGTGCACGTTCATGTTTGAAACGTAAACAGTGGACATTAGGGCCATTCGTTTGGGGTTCTGGGGCACTTTAACCCAATAGGAGTGGACTTTAAACTTCAAAAGTCTGTTATTCAATTCAAGGAAATATTCAAAGCGGCTGACAGACAGTTACTACAATGCAGACCTGCTCTAGTTTAAAAAACAATGGGGCTTTCCACTGGTTGTTGTTGATCAGGGTCTGTACAGTCTATTTCTACCCCACATACAGCGGAGAGAGCCTCACTGTGTGGGCAGCCTGGAGTCTCACCCTGACACCCTGGAGAGACTTAGATATAGCCTCGTCTTGTGTTTATTTTATGACCTCCATTAAGACCGCAGCCGTGAGCCGAGCCATACAGCAGAGAGACCTGTATGAGAAGCGTACCACTGGAAACTCCCATGACAAGAACACATTTAGAGAGTCTTCAAGATATGGATATGGATATGAAAGTTCAATGTTGCAAAATCACTGTGCAGTACCACTGCCGGGATTACACGGTTTTGATTTACAACTGAAGCTACTGTATATACTGTAGAGTTCACATGAATTGGTAGCTAAATATCACTCAAGGTTAAGCACAAAAAAGAAAAAGAAAAAAAGAAGCTTGCATTTTGTGGTAAATTAAACTTGTATGACCCATGAGAAGTTAAGTCTGCATCATTCCTTTCAGTGAATACCAAAGTAGTCCATTCTACAGAGTGCCGATCTGCATGATATGAGCAATCAGGCTGAACTATCATATCACAACAACGTGTAACGCCAAGGCTAGAAAGAACGACGTGGCACCAAAGAAGCCAAGAGTGCTCACTTCAATAGTGTGTTGTAATGGTGTGTTTTGGAAAATACGGTGCAGTCAGTCACAAAGGCACATTTGCAAACACACACACACACACACACACACACACACAAGCGCACATACAAGCGCACACGAATGTGCACGTACACACTTGTCCTTGAGTGAAGGTGCTCAGGCATAGTTGTGGAGCACCTGTTGACCAGTGGAAATTCTCTGCTGAGTGTCTGTCTAGTGGGGGGTTATCCCCGCTGTCCAAACAAATGACATAAATACACAGGACATCTATGCATGCCTACACAGGACTGTTGCCTCCTTTTAATCTGCATGCAACACGGGGATGCAGCAATATACTGTATATCTTCCTAGTAAAAAAAAAGTAGCCTTAATACCTACCACATTATTGAAGGGAGTCATTAATGTCTTATTTAGGCAATGTTTATCTCTTACAAAGACTGGAGCTTCTCTGTGCTATTCGTGTAAACCTTACCTAGCACATGAACCTCTGTGCAGACAGGTGAAAATTTGAACCCAGCTCTCTCCTGTGCAGTGAGGCAACTGCCACGCGCTGAGGTTATGTGACAATCTGCAGTGCATAATAAGTGATGTCAATGTCCAACATGCCTTCAGCTCTGTCAGGGCCCTAACGGCACGCTAGCTGTGCTAGCCTTCATTGCTTCATGGTTATCATTAATCGAAACATTTCTCTCTATCTACTGACCTTGGTGCTGCTACGGCCAATGCTATTGCTCACTGGCGCTGCCCTACAATACACCGGCTGAATAATACAGATCCATATAAACAGCACTGTCATTTACAACGTGGACTGGTATGCTATGAAAACAGACACACAAACATAACGGTATTCATCCACAGCTGTTTCGGCCAGAGTCACCGTCATCGCCAGCACACTTCCAGACACAAACAAAGGCGCAGACAAGACAGACAGACAAAGAGAGCGGAGGACGGACAGGCAGAGAGAGGCAGGCACACATGCAGGAATCGTCAGCTGTGCAGAGACTTGAGAGTACTTTCAGTCACAATATCATTCTCTCTTACCCTCCATAGGCTCCGAAAGTGAAACTCCTCTTTCTCTGTGGCATGCTGGCTAATGGAGAGCAGCGAGTCAGAGTGAAGCCACAGCGAAGCTTGTGTCACTTACGCTGAGTGAACACGTGCGTGGATGTGTGTGTGTGTGTGTGTTTGTAGATGAGTGTGTGTGCGTCGGCTGCCCTCAGAGTGTCACTCCCCCGGCCTGAGCTCCTGTGCCCTCCCTCCTTCCTGCCTGCTCACACGCCTCCTTTACAAACAGGGGGAGGAATGAAGGAGGAAGGAGGAGGGGTGTGGGCCCGCCGACCATACTGGTCCCCCGGGGAACCAGGGGTGTGGCGGCTGTCCTTCACACACACACACACACACACACACACACACACACACACACACACAGGCTACATCCTCTCACACTGGCACCGCGGCTACAGAGAACACACACACGCTTTTATCTCACACTCGCCTAGCTTTTACAAAAGCTTTTAATAGAAACAAATAGGTTATAGCCTCTAAAGCTAGATGCTGCAAAGCAATAACAGCAAACCTGCTAGGATGTAAGATTAAGTTAGAGTCAACACTGTCGTGTGATGATTTAAAAGAGGGACTGATTTTATAGGCAAGGATACAAAAAAACAAACAACTAACGGATCAGTTTGAACAACATCTTCTCAGATCACTGAGAACAAGCTCTGTTGCATCTCTGGAAGCCAGCTGGTCAAACAAGCTGCAGACATCCGACTAAGAGTTCTATCATTCCTCACAAAACAGTCCAGGTTAATAAGCAGCTATGTCTGCATTCTTTATTTCTGGAGGTATGAGGCGGAGGTGACCTAATAATAGATCTCCAGTCAATCGCCTGGTTATTTATTATATTAAACCATGTCGTGGTGCTATTCCTGAGCTTAGCGTGAAAGGCATCGCTTCCTCTCAAAAACTGCATATTTACTCAAATGTCAAGCAGTTAAATACTTTCACTGTCACTTTCTCTTCTAAGCCCTCTTTCATACACATATGTGTGTCGACTTACAACTGTTGCATAGCTAATAAGCTAACTGTTCAAGCTAATGGCTTCACTGATTGGCTGAGGTCAATGTCCCGTACCTGTCTCAAAACTGGACATAGAGCTCCTACTCTGGCAGGCCCCTATATTTGTAGAGCAAATGGCTACATTCCATCAGTGCTGCCATCGGTTATTGAATGAAGAAGGACTGCAGTTTAGATTTTAGAGTAACACCCAGCTATCTCCCTGACACTCATTTCTAAAACATTTGCACTATGTTGGAGGCAGCAGACAACAGCAACAGGACAGAGACCTTTTGTACTAGGTGGAGGTTTTTACATTTTAGCTAGCAACTATTTATGGCAGCAATCAAAAATAAGCAGTCTTGCCAATATAGAATCTCAAGTCTCCCCAAGGCCCTATGATGTCTGTATTACTTAAACTGCAAAGCACTCATGGTAATTGAGCAGACAAGCACTTACTTAATCAATGGACCTGTCCAGAATGCGTAATCATCATGCTAGCCAGATATATTATGTGTGTTGTTACATCACCTATTTCCTCTCAAAGTACACTACATGCACTTTATTGAGATGTCCTAATAACCAAGTGTACCACAGTGCCCCGGCACTTGTCCGATAATGTTTGTGTTGGGCCATAGCAAAGGACCTTAGTGTGAAGGAAGCGTACAGCATCCGGTGTAAGTAAGATTTGTTTTCCACAGTATTGTCCAAACATCCAAAATAACAACAACGAATCAGTTCAAATAATAATAAGTAAGTTTGTATCTTGTACATTTACATTTACATTTTACATTTACAGCATTTAGCAGACGCTTTTATCCAAAGCGACTTAGAATTAGTACATTTGTCAACAGTTGAACCGGTTAACCACCAGTTTTACAAGTAGATAACATTCTCTAGAACAAGGACAGCATCATGTAACAAGGTTACTTTACCTATGCATTTGCACAACATTACTCGAAGGTTTATCGTTTAATCCTTAAAACAGTTTACAAATTACAATAAACAAAGTTATCATTCACACTTCAAGTTTACAATCTTCAAACAGTAAATAATTGCTAATTGCGAAGTGCTTAAAATTTTAAGAGCTGATCTAGCAGAGTAGAAGGAATTATTTATTTACATTTTTTTTTAAGAAAGGGAGGAAAGGAGGGTAGAATAAGTATCTTGTATTTACAAAATTATAGTAAGTATAGTATGAAAGTAAGCAAAATGGTCAACTGAACTACTATCAGCTAAAACAGTGACTTCTGTCAAATCCTTATGATTGCTTCATCTATTCATCGACTAATCCCATTAAAAAAGTCAGAGTAGCTGTCTGACACAGCCAATGCCCACCTCTTAACTGCCACCCTATTGATTGAGTATATCAGACGTGGGGCTGGCCTTGGTCCTGACTGATTTCTGGTGATTTAATTAACATGGGTGGGAGCAGTGTGTGTGCATGTCTATATGTGAGAGTGAGGCATTTGAACAGGCGTAACACAGAGCTTTGTAATCACATTATTTTAGGAACCTGATCCCAAAGGAGCTCTGACTCCTTTTTTTTAGGATAAAGGAAACGGACAGACAGGAAGACTGGCACAGACAAAGGGAACAGAGATTCGACAGTGATAGCTGCCTCTTCACACTGCCATGCAGAGGTACCGATACCACCACATCACTATGAAAAACACTAACCTAAAAGAACAAATAGGGAACCTCAACAAAAACGCTCAGGACAGACAGACATCATAGTTTTCGTTCTGTTAAAATATCAATATTTTGTTCAATGCATAGATTACAAAAGCTACAACAATACAATACCAGTGGTACTACTGCTAATATTTATAATCATTTAGACAAATCTTACACTAGATATCTATTAACAGGTGTGTCTATAAGTAGAATGGCATGTCTCTGTCTACTAACAATCTGTTAATTGTGTAAATAAGGTCCCACATATTCAGTAATGAATTCCTAGTCTGGGTTGTGGAAACAGTATGGGTGAGGGCAGATGGGGAGGGACAGGCACACTAATGTGTTTGAGGCTAGACAAACATCATAAATTGTGCGTGTTCAACAACAAACGTAGGTTCAAACTGGTCAAAAGCCCACTGCATCACACCAAATCATTTAATGATGCAGGCGAGGATGAAACAATTCAGCGTAGACTGTTTTGTACAATTATTTATGTTTCATTACAGGGGGTACTGATAGCCAAGCGTATGTCTGCGTATGTCCGTGCACGATAATTCGATAAGTTCTCATTCAAATTAAAATCAACTTTGTAAATATGTAGACAGTAGGTGAAGGATGAATTGCTTCATGATGGCGGTATAAAAATTGAGGTCACTACTGAGGCCACTACCCTCAGGAACAAATTAGCTTCAAGTCCGCTAATTTGAAAAAACACTTAAAATGCTTTTCTGAGAACAAATAATGGATATTCACAAAACTTTATGGGCCCTAGTTTCCGGGTCAAAATGCAAGCGGAGGCGCTCGGTGCAGGTTCACAGAACAAGTCGATCTGAGGTGTGGAATATACTTTTTTGCTAATTTCTGGACAAAATCATTTTGAAAGTCTGTGCTTAGAGCACCTTCGCCTAAAGCCTGGAAACTACCACAGAACACCTGCATCTGCGCTAAGACGTGGTCTGACCATGCGGAGGCGCTAGCGCAATATTTGGTTTTATTTGACACCAAACTAGCACTGCACAAAATTTTGATTGACACACCCTCTACTGCCCCCCCAACGCCGATGTCGGTACAATCAGGTGTGAGAAAAACCAGCTTGCGCCCAATTATATTGTCACTACATCTGCGTTAGCGCTACCGTTGACCTTGCGCCATCCAGAGTCCTATAGTGGGAAGAACCTGCAGTAGCCGATAAAAGTTTTGATAAAGGCCAAACGTACAGAATTAACAAAACACATGGGAAAGTATTGCTGCAAACCTCAGATATAAATATAGTAAGTTAACTTTTGACCGTTTTTTCAATGTTCTCGAGATTGCGTTTGCGTTACAAGGCACGCACCGCACACCATAAAATCTAAAAAGTGTATATATTTTGCAATCAATAATCGAATATTTTCAAATTTATGGAATACAATATTGGAATTAGATTTTTTCCAGTCCAGTTGACAGGAAAAAATCTGGCCCTACTGGCCAGTGTTTCAAACAGCATGGCTGTCTTGAACCATTCTAGTTCTCTTTTTAGGAAGTATTTTGTGGTTTTCTTGACTCATCTAGCATTTACATAATGAGTTCTCTACAGACTACCGGGAAAATAAAGGCACTGTGACTTTCAGATTTCTCTCTCAAAGCACCTGAACTGCTGAGCTGCCCTTTAAAAGGTTGGTATTCTTTCAAAATATTTACACTGTAACACACCGCCGGTTGCTGCTGTATACATTCTAAATATTTTCCAGATGCTTGATGGAACAAGGACTATACATATGCTGCACTTAGAGGGGGTGGGGCAAACAAATATATAAATAGGGCAATTGTGCTTTGAAGTGTGATCAAATAAGACTAGCCTTATCTCTGTGATCATTTCATTTTCCTTACATTTTTATATTTCAGTGGCTGCAGACAAGGGGGTTGGCGAGAGCGTGTGGTTGAGCCTGTATAATACACATTCAACACAACGGAGGCGATTTTCACTAATTCAGGATGGTTTCCAATACTCATCAAACCGCAGGGAATATTGATACTACACTGTAAAAAAGTGTTCAACTTTCATTTTGTGTGGAGTTGAATAAATATTAAATTTTATTTCATCTGAACAAAAGAGAACAAAACAAAGACCCATAACCAAGTGAGTTGAACAACAACATTTTTTACAGTGCACCGTCTTCAGTAATTCAATACATCTTCGAAACACGTGGGTCACCCATGTTCTGTACTACAAACACGACACACTGGGCTTGTAAATTTCCCTAGCATGCTGTTGAAGGCAGCACAGATAAAAGGATTTCACGGTGAGAGTTGCTGACTGTTTAACTGGGAGGTGTGGAGCCGGCCCACTGAGCCATCCTCCTCCTCCCTATGTGGTCATGTGCCTCACAGGCCCCTGGGAGAGCTACTATAGTCAGCGCCATACACACACACACACTGTAGTCTTTCATAGCCTCTCATTAGAGAGGCCTGGATATTACGGCTGACACAGCAGAAGAAAAGAAGTGTGTTCAGTCTGCCCTGTGGAGCTTAATGGCTCTTATTCATGTTCACTGTTCTAGGCTCGATGTGGAAGTTTCTATATACATATCGGTCCTCTTAAGTGCTTAGGACTTCTCATACCGTGTCTTTCTCATACTTCGACTTGAATATAAAATATATTTGAGGACACAAGAACCAACAAAAGTGAGCAGACAAGTGTAATTTAAAAAAAACAGCGTCATTGCTGCGTGTTGATTTCAACCTCACGTTTCAGCTGCGAGTGACTCATTGTGCAATCTGAGGACTGACTAATTACCTCATTATAGAAGGACTACTTCAATGCATCAGCCAACTAATCAATGAATGAGGCCAGTCAGTTTTCTTTACCACTTAGACAGTAAATTGTAGGGAAATTTGTCAGGGCTGCAGGAACACATTGCTCCTTGACATTGATCGCTGTTCCAGATAAAGAAAGTTCTATTTCAGTTCTAATGGCTCGTCAGTGCTACATTACCTCTTTGCTGTGTCCCACTGAGGTCCATGTGGGATGGTTCGAGGCTTTTGCCAGACAATCAATAGATATCCAGCCATGGCAGAGAGACAAACCTGGGCCAACATAACACTAAACTATATATCCTCGTATTTACTGTCAACTTTCAATGGCATTGAAAATACAGATATTACACTTATGCTGAATGACGCTGATGTGTTTACCTATTGATAAACACTTGGTGATTCACTGTAAAGGTCAATGAGGTCCTTTATATTCCAAGCACTTCTGTTATCATTGAATGAGTCTGTCTAGGGGAGCGATGCCCACGAGGGACAGGACAGGGTGATAGTGCCCTCTTCTGGACCAATGAATGTCTGACGCACCTTTTTTCAGCGCTCCCAACTGTCACATTGATAAATAAACTCCACCCAGAGCTTAAAAGAGAAATGTTGTCCAGAGTCTTACTGGCTGCCAAAAGTACTCCAGGGAAGATGATGGAAGATGTGGTTAGTCTTATAAGTCTGACTCATCCATCATATTTGATGTGATGTGAGAGGAGAGGCTATACTGTTTGTTATTAGATGTTTGACATTATAATCATGTCACAAAATGTGTCACTACAATTGTACTTTTAGGAGATAATGAGTAAGGTAAAAAAGGTCAATGAATGTCTCTATGTTAGTTGTATACTCAGGCATCAGACGCAGGAATCCGAAATGTTTCTACAGACTGAAATGCCAGAAGACTATTTATTAATTCAAATCTATTGATTGGACTCTCTATTTTTGTCCACATTATTGTTATGTTAAGCAGTTACAGAGGTAGGAACCCACAGAAACACACACAGTAGTAAAGTACTTCACGTGTGGTGTCTTACCATAACAGTTCAATAATAATTGCCTCATACAGTGTTAATTACCTAGACTATGGCGGCCCGCCATAGTCGCATAATGAACAAAAATATTTTTACACTTCTCAATCAATCGGGTCGTTCACATTACGCTGCGCCCTCCGCAAGGTAGGGTGCAAATCTAATTTTTAAAAAAGCATTTGTGTTGGTAAAGAGAGAGCAAAAAGGGGAGTTTATTTGACTTGCGCTATTGTTTTGCTATGAGATAACTGAATCTGATAATGGGAAGTTTTGAAGACTAAGAGCGGTGAGAAGAAGGCAGCCATGAATTGAGCTAACACCTTTCCGTCCAGGCAGCAGGTTATGGGCCTACTATATTTTTTATCAACGTATGTGTATTTTATCAACATTAATTAAACATACCAGGTAATGCCATGAATGGCAATTTGCTTCCATGATATGGCCTTCCTTCCTATATCTTTATAGAAGCAGGAAGTTAGGTCATACATTTATGGGAGTACAACATTGTTTACAAGAGCACAGAGTCCTTCATAGATCTAGCTTCTGAATTTGTTCTCAAAGACATTTCAAGACATTTAAAATGTACAAAATGTCCTTCCGGGGGAGCATGCCCAAGGACCCCCTTGAGGGGCTGAGGTCCAACCAACATAGTCTCACAAAATCCTGCGGGAAATACTGAAGCATAATGTTTTAATGAACATCTAATGTAAGAGCTATACATGGGAATCCACACTGACACAAGATCTACTGCGTATAATTCTATTTCAGCATCCATGATGTTTGCATTAAAACAGCATTGACTGAGAGTCTATTTTCAATGTTTTCTGGGTTGCAACGTGCAACATAAACAATATAGAGGCTACTGTTGCCATACAGAAACACTGCAACGCTCTTTCATTACCCCAGAAGTCAGTGGGGTACATTCAGCTAAGGAATATCGGCTATGACTCAGAGCCCTGCTAAATCGTTTCCTTATCATCAAAGTCCTGTAGAAGTGGCCACATTGTCCATACACCCCACTAATGTGATATGCTAGGTGCATATGGCTAGGTGCACTGGTTATTTCTCTTCATTCTGCGTTCATTTTAACAAATGTCATATTTATTTTTGCTGGCACTGAGTGTGTGCTCTTTGACACATTTTGTTATACGTTCACTATGAGCACTTCTTTTCTGTCACAACAAACAAATGCTAAAACCTGGTAGGAAACTGACAAGGCTTTTTAGGTTACACATTTTGTATAATGGAGCACAGTTCTAGGGACTGTTGTAATTTACCTAAATAGATACAGCATAACTACTATGAGTTTTATTGCCAGAAGATGAAAACTTTTAAAACACATTTAGTACTTTTCCGGGCACCGGAATGGATACTATACTATAGCTAGGTATAATGTCTAGGTATAGTGTCTCCAATTGTGTAACACATTGCCAAAATGCACAGGGTATTAAATGGGCCACCACCTTTAGTACAAAGACAACATGCAGTGAAAAAGAAATATAACACGTCCAGGGACTGAAATGAGATGGTGACTCATTCAGAGCCCATCAAAGAAGCAGCACACTCCAGCTCTAATAAGCTGCTTGCTGCGGTCTAGCTGACATCTTTCTCTGAGGAGAAAAAGCACACAAATACAGGCTGGAGATAAATAATTCAGGAGGGAGGAAACTGATGCCCCCCTATTTCTAAAAAAAAACCTTAACATGAAACTTTAAATACTGCTCGTTTTGCTGTGGTGTACAAAGGTACTTTCAAACCTCTGTAAGATATAGCAGCTGGGAAAACACAATGCAGTAATTTTAATGAATCAGAAGACGACAAGTTTTCTAGTCACCTCATTATGATTCTATAACTCTTATAGGCCCAACAACTTTCTCAATAGAAAGACAGAGTGTGTCTACAGATACAAGAGCCATTGACTACTGTACAACACCTCTAAGCACCGCTGAGTGAGCCATTGCCATGCTAATTACAGTACAAGCTTGTATTCACAACATCACAGATGGGGCTATGATTTAGAATAGGTTCATTATCATATTACAATTTTAGTTTAAAGAGTTTAAATTGCAGGCATAGAGCCATAATATGTGTTTATTGCAGTACTCTACATGTATTATGATGAAAGCGCTGGCTGTCTGGGTCAGCCAATGGCCTCACATAAACCAGCATCTAAATAATCAATGTGAAATCTGGCCAAGTGGAAAGTGACTGGGAAGTGTCCTGAGAGTTTTCTCAGCCTCTTTGATGTACTATATCACGGCTTATAGGTGATGAGGGACTGACGTCAAGTCTGGAGAGTAGAGCCTGCCACAAACACCTGCCTCTGAATGGTTTTAGAAACCATTAACATTTCAGACATTTCTAAGTGCCATGTAGCCATACGCTATGAATAATTGACCTGATTTCATTTTTCCTAGGTTAATCAAATGTTTATCAAACTGAGTTGTCTTCATTTCACTCAGCTGGTTTAGTAAATGGCTGTTCTACACTCTGTATAACATCCAGTTATAGGTCACCTGTGGCCAAATATGACGTATACAGTATGCTTTATATTTTAATTAGTTCATGTAAATAGAAAACTAAGCCTGAAGAAAGATTATAAATTAAAAACGTACGTGCTTTATAGTCAATTTGTACTGTCTACAAAACGCATGAATGGTTGATCATATATGATCTAGCCTCATTTGTCTTTAATATGAATTTTGTCACACTGTTAATGCAGAAAACAATTCAAGTAATGTTATTAGCTTGATTAGCATGATAAATATAGCTTATTCTACTGTATCTACTATGAACACAGCTTGGCTTATTGAACTTTACTCATACAGACTAATGTCATTCGGGAACTTAATGATAAAAAACTGCTTATACAGTAGCAGCCATGAATCTCTCTATCCTGGGTCTCAGGAGGTGGGCAGGTGTCAATTAGCTCCTGCCCTAAGGCCACTGTGTACATTATAGCAGAGACTGGTACTTCCAAAGACCCCGTCAACTCCAGCGGTCCTATAGCCTATATGTCCTTTCTATTTGTAGGCAGACCAAAGTCAAGCTTGGCTCGTGAATAAACTATAGTGCTTTGTTTTGATAACACTTTTGCAGAAGCACTACACTATGACAATACTCTACGGGTTTCATCCGCTTTGTTTCATTTTTCACGGCAGATGAAGGAGACACACGTGTGGTGAGGAGATCTTCCTTCCCTGTGCAGATACGCTAATGTTCCCCAGCTGTAAAAGTAAGGAACCCATTATAATTAATAATAGAACAGACCGACCCACCACCAAGACACGCTGTCTTTGTAAGCGCACAGCCTCCCACTAAAAACATAGCGACAGCCCCAGACGCACTCAACTTAAAGACAAGGGAGGACTGTAGAAGGATAGGGAAGGAGAGATTTAGAGGTGAGTAGATGGAGGATTATGTATGTATTGTATAAAGGGGTTGAACTGTAAACTGTAAACATGGGGCATGAATAGAGAAGAATAGGGATTGAGAAATAGAGCAGTAAATGGATGCCATGTTACAGGAGGTTTGTAATGATATAGCTATATAAAAAAACACTAGTATAGTAGTATGTAGTATATAAGGTTTTGTGTGTTTTAACAAAGCAAAGCCCTGGCTCCCTCTTCTTTCCAATAAATTGAGGCCTTGGGCTTACCTACTCCCATCTTTTGAGTTCAAACACAAAGCCCTTTAAAAGAAGTTTATCATATCTGGAGCTCAGGTGCAGACTTGCCTCCTGAGGAGAAAGGGTCATGAAAGGCCTTCAAAACACTAGATAGCCCTACAGCTATACCCAGATGCACCACACTCAAAAGGCCTCCCCCTAAAGTTCACCTTGAAAATGTGTTTAAAAAATAGATTTACTCAACAAAAACAAGTTAGTAGCCATGAACCATTTCTTTTTCATCCTTTTTCCACACAAAAGATGGTATATCTCAAAGTGGAAATAAATTTACAGTTGTGTTTTATGTTCAACATATTTAGTAGATCAGATGACTTGGTATAGTACAGAATAGGCCTTGATAATTCAGAGAATAACTACTGTATTTAGTTCAGAGAAAAAGTCACAGTACCACATTTTAATAAAGTGAATTATATTACGATATTATACTTACCTTAAATAATAGGCATTTATTGGTGTTTATTCCATTATGTGGAAACCACTGCCCAGTACAAGCAATACGCTTGTTTCGACTCCACAGTAAAACAAAAATATCAATTAGAATAAGTGTTTGAGTGTTTTAACGCTGCAGTAAACGCAATACCAACCAAAAAAAAAAAAAAAAAGCATCAGTCACAATTTGGGCCAAACTTCTAGCAACACATCAGGACCTGGCTGGAGGATGAAAAAAAATAAATAAATAAAACACAATAGGAAACCCGGGAGGTCCCAAACCAAAGCGAAATGTGGTCAACCAAAGTAACTGTAATGGGCCTCAATTAATCAATATTGTCTATAGATAGAGAAGCTTCCTGGTGAGGTAGGCAAACATCGTTGATGGAATGCCAGTAAATCAGATTTACATCACACGCCATTAGCACCAATCTCCTTTTAGACTATCCTGAATGCCTCTGGAGACAGGCGGAAACCAGAGTAGTCTACAACGGGGAAAACCATTGAAGCAAATTCCGCACTGACTGCCAACCAGAGTTAGGAACCAAACAAAGATGTGGGGCTGTGAGGCAATGGGCCCTTTTCACATTAACTGTAGGTCCGTTTCATTTAGGTATACCAATGCACCAGTATCGACAATTTATTGGTTGCGCCACTAGTTCTGTCTATAGCTCCTAGTGCATTGGCATAACAAAATGCAACGGTGCCATGATTAACGTTAGGATCTACACAATGTTGCAGTGTAAAATTATCCACCTGGACGGCGACATACCTGGTGATGGAGCAAAAAATAGATCCCCGTTAAGGACAGGTGTTCAAGGAGACGGTCACGTGCAAAACAAGGACAGCGGATGTTGGAGTTTTAACATTTGACACCTAAACCATGTCTGAACTGTCTGTATGACTTAACCATGAGAAGAAAAAACGTTTGAGCACGGATTTTCTTTTGGTTTGTGCATGATTTAGCCTACTTCAGTTCATGCATATTTTATGTCCAGTATGTAGGAGGAGCGCATTAATGGAAATAGCTCACATGTTGACTGGCATCACTTGGTTGGCTACTGTGAAAAAGTAATTCGTTTATAACGTCGTAGACTGGTAAAAACCGTACACGACAGTGACACAGCGATAGCTGCAAAGCATATAAAGCTTAACGTTACATGCATTAATTCACACAGTATGGTACAGCAAGTGTATGTAGCCTGGCTATTCGTAGCACAACTTCACTAATCTTCCATCTACAATTTAAAATATCAAATTCTTCTTGGCCAACACTCATCATACATTGATCAATATATCACATGGAATCTGCCTACCGTTGAAAGTAGTTGAGCTGTGCTCCTCTCGGAGTTGAAGTGAGTGTTTGAGGGAGCAGAGCACGCGATGCTGCGCTGCTCAGAGACGAAACGAGCAATAAAAACATTCGATAGAAATTGGAAAAAAATGCAAATCGCTCTATTGCATACCTGTTTTGTTTTGATTTTTTAAATCCTAACCTTGGTTAGTGTAGGCTAGTATCTTTACATATTATAAATCTTGACGGTATACAAAAATACATACAATATTTACGTAGATGTAAAACAGAATAGAATGATGCAAACACAACTCCGTCTTTATTTTAAAAACAGTGGCCTAAAATCTAACATTTTCTGCATGCTTAACTAATTGATTTAGAAAACCTGCATTAGAAAAGGCTCAAAGATGCTCATCTAGCTGCACAAGTATATAATTCTAATTTCTAAAACTTTGTAACAGCGAACAATATTAAATCTCTAGCACCCTCTAGTGAGTTCATTGGGGAACTTGCATACAAGAGTTCTCTGCAGAGGTAAACCAGTTGACCATAAGAATCCTAAGTAATATAGGACATTTAAACCCGTTAGTCCAATTAGCCAGAACGCAGCAGGCTGCTCTCAGCGGATCTGAGCCATCTCCTCCAGAAAAGGGGTTTTCATGCAGCCTGTGCACAGTTGGTCCATCCAAAGAGGAGCCTCGTGCTGCAGGGGGGTACGGCGGGGGTAAAAGGTGTACGACAGGTCATACTTCAATAGGCAGCTGAGCGAGGCCATGTAGATGTCTGAGAAGCGACACAGCCGTCTGGAGAAATAGGTCGGGTTGTGGCATGTTCTGAAGATACTACCAAACTGAGGGTTGAAGATGTTTTTTGTTGTAGCCCTGAAACATGTAAAGTGGCTGATGATGAATCCAAACAAAACCCTAAATTCTAAGACACATCAAAACATGACCGGTGGGTGAATTAGTAAATACAATAAATAGCATCAAATACATAAAGATATGCTTGTAGAGTTTTAGTTATATTTATTTGGTCTATTTCTATTGTTATTTTGTCTTCTGTTGGGCTCTCTGTTTTGCGTGTTGGACCATAAGATTGGAAAGGGAGGAGGGGATCAGATCAAGAGTTAATCTTAGTAGTCCCTTTAAATACAAGTTACATACCTAAGTTCCTCTCTCTCCTTCAACCACTCCTGCAACACCTGTTTTGACTGTGGATCCCGATGCATCTTGGAGGGGGCAACGCATTACAGCATGAACAAAATCAAGTTGTATTTAAATGAGCAAATAGAACAACGTATCACAAGTAAATTATTACTGCAAGTCAACAACTGCTTTTGTAATGTTATAATTATAATATAACCGTTATATACTGTAAATATAAAAACAGATTTTTATGAATGTGGACAGAGCATTAAGCATTCAGTCATAAGTATTCATGTTTCTATGAGCATAATTGGAGCAGAATTTGTGTTTTACCTCCAACTACCATTTTCAGCAGAATTCTTACAATCAGAATTAGTAAGACGAATATGCAGTTTTTGAATGTAAAGCTGAAATACACGGCTAGATGAACTGTGCGCACACACACATGCTCCAGTCTTTGTGTGTGGTACCAGTGGTACTATTCCATTAAGCCTAGTCGTAATGACACCATGCAGAGGGGGCTCTTACCTGCATTCGCTCCAGTAGCCCAGTAAGGGCCTGTAGCCAGGTGAGACTTTGGGCGTACTGGTTTGTGCTCACCACTTTGGTTTCATGCTCCAGCTCAGGCACTATGGCACCAGTACGCCAGCCATGTCTCAGCATCAGGTCCTGTTCCAAACCACAAGTGCTTTGGTCATAAATCTGGTTGATGTAATATTCAACTATAAGATTATTAGCAGTGCTTCTTCATGTAAAGCCCCAAAAATACACCACCCTGCCTGGTCTGCTTTGGTTTATATTAAAGTCGGCCGTATACTGGGCTGAAAGGGGGTGGTTGGTCGGGTTTCTCCACATGGCGAGAAGAAAGTAGAGGACGAGATTCCCAGTGAATCATACAGTGATGGCCATCATAATGCAGATTATATTATATATTGAATTACTAGAGTCCACGTCTATAACTTCACAGCTAGAAAAATAGAAGACAGGACAGCTGAAACTAGGGGGAACAAAAAGGTAGAAACAGAATGTATTAACAGTAATTAAGTTACTGTAGCACATCACTGTTATAATGCAAATGCTTTAAGTGCCATCGATGACTCACAATGACAACCAAATAACCAAGCCACTGGTAGTCACTGTTTTGTTCCCGCTAAGAATGTTTTGAGCATGCTTCCAAGCAGGCGGTTGGGCTTGGTGTGACTGATCTTATCAGGAAACACAAACACCCTCATAGTGCTCTGACCAGGGGGAGGGTTCTCTGTTAACAAAATACAATTCATTGTAGGCAGAACTCCTTAATGAAAAATATGTTCCATTTTCTGTTGTCTACTTGGACTTTTTGAAGACTTTTTTGATTACTGGTTAGGTCTTTGGTGCCTAATGCATCGTATTAGGCGAACTGGCTAGTTTCTTTAATTGTTAACAACATACTTCTGTGGGAAGTAGATCTTCAAGGTCTGAACAACATTCATTGATATTAATAAGGGTTAATAAGGGGTTTGACACTTACAGCCAAGTCACTGTAAAGATGGTCTCCAAAATAAAGAACCCTGGAGCCTCTCCAGCCGGTCAGTCTGAGGAAGTCAAACAGGTTCCCCTGGGACAACAATGACGCAGCAAGAAAAACCGGAATTTAATTTGTTTTAGAACGACAGGGAAAATACTACAAGTGTGTGCTTTAAAATCCGATGAGACGGCGTCATCTACCTGCTTGTAGATCTGTCCTTTGTCCAAGCTGTTTATTTTATTCCACTGAAGGTTTCCATCTTTATCCAAGCGCCTGAAAGGTCTGCAAACAAACAGAGTTTCTAACTTGATCTTGTATTCCAAAGTAATATTTTATATAATATATAAACAACTTGTATATGAACAACCCAGTGGGCCTGTGTCTCCGTGCACGGTAATACGAGAAGTACTCTGTAACGGCTGGGCGGTGGCGAGTGCAAGTGCGAGCCGGAGAAGGACACATGGAGAGCAAAGTGACGTCCAGACGTGCTGAGCTCATAATTTAATAAGAACAAAACTGCCAATAGGCAAAAACCAAGATGAACTCAACGCAACGCAACGTTACATAGGTTTACAAACAGAAACACCAAACAATGACCGACAGCACCTAGTACTGTCGAAAAACTAGAATAGTGTCCATAATGAGCCCAAAAGCTTGGCACCTATGTGGGACTCCTGCACAAGTGCGCAATCACGGTGGAAGGTACCGAGCGTGCACGGCCGGCGCACGCCAATCATGACATACTCCTTATTTTAAAAATCAACCTTTTCCGATATGTTGGCAGATGGTCAAAGTTGATTAGAATATTATGAATACTGATCTCATGGTAGCGCTATAACAAGCTCTCAGCTATCGAGTTATAACATTTGGTACACAAGTCTCATGTTGTGTACCAAATCTCTTCATTCTAATTATTCTATTAAAAACACCTTCAGATAGTCAGAACACTGTCTGGACTCGATCTGCAATCACATTTAAACTGACCACATGGTAGCACTATACCTCTTGACCTGTCTGACCCAAAGCCAGGGAATTTTGCCATATACTGAGGGATAAGCATATCCTTGAGCGTGTAGCCACACACATGCATTTTACTGGCCAGCTTTTATAACCAAGCACACATGCATCTCTCTGAGTGCCATTGTAGTTTACAGAAAAGGTTTTCACATGGATCAGGAAGACCGTACTCACTTGACACCGTCATTAAAGAAATGAGGCTTGTCAGCCTGCACGATGACCACGTCAAAGAAGTCCCTCCAGTTCTTTCCCACCATATATACCATTCCTTTATCCCTGGAGGAGGAGGAGGAGGAGAAGAAGAAGAAGAAGAAGAAGAAGAAGAAGAAGAAGAAGAAGAAGAAGAAGAAGAAGAAGAAGAAGAAGAAGAAGAAACACACAAGAAGAAGACCAAAAAAAAAACACACAATTACAACATTGATTGCGGAATTTTCTGGCATCCAGCATTAGTCAAGATGGCACATCTGAAGTCCTGGGTGACTTCGATACACACTTACACAAAGCTGAACGGGCTGTTGGTTATGAGGAAAAGTTTCTTTCCATGACTGACTAGCCGTTGTAATACAGCCTGAGTCTCTTCTCCCCTGAGAATGTACCTCTCTAGGGACAACAGAGAGCTTTACATGTACACACACTCACGGTGCAATGGAAAATCTTAATGCATCAGCATAAATTGGGCTGGCAGCAATAAAAGAAAATGGCTTTCTTACCCAAATCCTGCATAATCCATTTGTACATGTAGCCTTTGATGTGAACCATACCAACTGCTTCCTGTGAAATATAGCAAAGTTACACAGTTATAGTACATTTGTTTCCAACATAAATCCGGCCTGTCAAGCTTCATACTATTGTAAATTGATAGAGATGCTACATTACATTAAAAGAGGAGGGTCCTAGATACTGTCTTAACTAGTGTCCTGTCTCAAAGACATCAAGATGAATATGGCAGCATAACCACTGTACAGTAAAGGTGCCGTGAAGGTAAAACCCCTCAACTCAGGACCAAGACACAGCAGTCAGCGTTTTCTGCTCAACCCAAGTCCCCACTAAGGTCAATACACCAATCATTACACCACATACACATACTAACAGATCAACAAACCCCAGGAAACGCCACACACCATAGCATGACGGCGACTCCCTGAGCTTAATTTCAACAGAGCCAACAACGTTTACTGACAAAAAGCAAGTGAGCGCTTAAAGCACCAGGTCAGGTCATCCATAACACGCCCTGGAGAAGACTCTGCTAATAAAGGTATGCAACTGGAAATTGAGAATCATTCTCTACTGAAGAACAGAATCTAACATATGCAGTTCAACACACATATAGGCCTGTATACTGGCTATTATAAAACTAACAAAACTATTAGTGACATAAACGTAGCTACTAGTGATGCACCGAAATGAAAATTCTTGGCTGAAACCGAAAATTCAGGATGCACTTGGCCGAAAACCGAAACTGAAAATTACTTCTTTTAAGTAGTCATTTTCGGCACCATACCCCCTCTTGAAACGGCTGCGGAACAAATACTGCAGTTCGCAAATTTGATGTCCTTATCAGACACTTTATTTCCACACATCTGACATGATCTGCCTTTGCTGGGTAGCACCTTGATAATGGTTAGATCGTCGAGAGTGAAATCTGAACACTGAGGGGTGGGGCGGGGAGGCATATATTTATAGCCTTTTTTCTCTTTCGGCTAAAAACCCGAACATTTTCAGTGCATCCCACCGTCCCCTGGCTGACAATTTTTTTTTCCAAATAAAATCAATCAATTGTCCATTTTGTTTGTTAAAAGCTAGATACAAACTAAGCTAGCTACCTTCTTCAATCTTGAAATTCCGTGGGAAATTTGCCAACTCAGAGTCCACTCACAATGCCACACAGCAAGCTTACGCTATGTTAGTTAGCTCGCACTCACCCAGGCGGCCATCCAAGTAGATTTGAGTGGTTTTGAAAATGTAGGCTAGAACGTGACTTTGGTTTTAGAGAATTATGGTTGGCTAAATTATGTATTACTATTTTAAAATGATACATAAAGAAAATACATATTTCAAATTAGGCCTTAATCTTCACTGAGGGGGCTGGGTAGTCCATCTGAGGGAACGATGCTGGGCCAGGGTCAATAGATACCTGAACCCCGAGTAGGAGCATCTCACTGTTGGAAGAGTCAAATTACCTAGGCCACTTCTGGTTCTCAGTATGAGCTAGGGAGTGAATGCTTTTCGTTCTGTGAAACAATGCAATATTGTGAGAGTCAGATGATACACTTACAGATACGTCCTTGAAGAGGTGAACAGGATCGTATTCAATGTCATTGGTGATGAAGAAATCATTAGCTACGGCCAAAAGAGTCATTTCTGGAAGGGAGAAGATGTCCATGAACTGCTTCACCTTCGGCCCCTATTTTATTTAATAATAATAATAATTATAATCAACATTTTAAAAATATTACATATTTTCAGTGGTATAAATGTATTTCTTATGGTACAAGAATTTCATAATTTTAGGAGTGACATTGAACATAGTGTACCCACTGTCAAAAGTTACTTATCAAGAAACTAAATACTGGGGACAGTTTTCTTTCCATTAAAAAAGTACCCAGGGAGTTAGATCAAAACTAATTACCCTCTAACTAGAATGGCAGCAAACCACAATTCTTTTGACTGCAGCTTTTTTTTAACCAAGGAATCTAGGATTAGAAGATGTAGAGACATGCTTCCCTAAGCATGAAGGCATTTAAAAAGACTTGACAGTCCAAAAGGAACAAAAACAGAATAGAATAGCATTAGGGTCAAATTTAAAGTGTTCTTATCACACGCAACCAAAATAAGATAACTTCTAACAAGTCACTATTAGGAACAGATCATTTTATGCCAGTGTTATTTTAGCTTTATTTATTGCAATTTAACTGTTGTGGAACAAGTTGAGCGATATGGAAACATCTAAGATTACAACATTTAACCGCAGGCGTTACGCAACAGCCGGGCACGTCAATACTATGGACAGTGACACATTTAAACCTCAAGTGGTCCTTGTTTGTCGAGTTGCTGATTTAGAATATGAAGCTGAAGAAACCGTTAACCTCACCTTTCCATAAAAGCCACTGTCCTGGTTCAGGGGAACATGGTGAGTCCCTCCATACAGTTGAAGTACCTCCTCATCTGGGACAGGACTTAGGCCCCTGGCAAAAAAAGACCTAAATTGATCTGTATTGTCTAGTCAATTTAGATAATCTGACATTATCTGACTATTATCAATGCATTTCGTACACAATTTCCTAGTGCGCCAATAGGGACAGAGTCCATGCCAGGATGATATTAGCTTACATGTATCTATACTTACCGATATACAGTTCCTGGCTGAATGTAATGAAATGCATCTATTTTCATCAGAAGACCCTTTATGGAAATGGGGGAGTAGTTTTCAGTTGTAATGTCTGTATAGGGCAGTATGCTTACACTGACACTTTCAAAGAGGTTTACCTTCTGGATATCATAATGAAGACCCCGGGCGGTAAAGTTGGGAATATAGTCATATTTACGGATGCCTTCGGGATACTGCCAAGCAGGGAGCAGTTTATGACAGATACAATGAGAAAACAAATGCAATGTGAAATTCCTCAAAACATTGTTATAAATGTGCTCTAATTTAAGAGTCTAAAACACACCTTAAAGTGTTCAATAAGGAAGTCTCTCGCAGTGTTGTAGATCATAGTGTTGAGCGCATTAGAGTAGAGGGCCAGCGTGTAGTCATAGTCAAAGCCATAAATGTCCACCTCCGCAAGACTGACTTCATTGTTGGCGTAGATGGTTGAGGAGTTGAGGATGTTGCACACACCTGGCGGGATAAGGTCTGATCCAGAGAGAATGGCAATTAAACCTTCACTCAAATAAATAAAGATGTGCAATAAATATCAACTGGCAAGTCTAACCCCCAAAACGACCGGAAAGAACATTTCATGATCATCAATTGCATTGTTTCCCTAGGAGTCCTTGGCATTTTTGCACCATTATAGAGGAAAGTCCTTAAAGTTGCACAACAGATTAAATGTAAAAACCCTACTGCCAGCGTCCCACCATATGAAATAAAAAACATATTTTACATCTTTATATAATAGCGAATCATGGAATTTGAGCACAATTGTTCTGTGAATTGTGTATCTAAGGCCTGTTATTTTCTCAAGCACTGGCCTCACACTGTTATTTTTGAAAGACGACACGGCACATTGCAAACACATTGGTAATACTGGCAAAGTATTTGTTCGTTCCCAAAAATGTATTTTAGCCCAGTGCCAACATCCAACTTAGTTTGACACTGAGAAAGTGGGACGTTGCCTTGGGTCCTTAAAAAGATCAATAGGGACAGCAACTGGTTACAAAGTAAATGTTATGGATGAGAGCCCAGAGAGATTCAAATACAAAGTCTATAATACATTTCTCCCCTTTGTTAGTCAGCTAAAAAGGACTGTCTGAACATCGTGTTCCTTTTAACTGACTGACAATGTATTCCCAAGATCTTGCTTGCTCTCTGTACCCATGACTAAAACTGAACTGAAAAAAAGCACAATAGCTGCCCTCCTCTTAAAACAACCGACAAAAGGACTTAAAATGAAGTGATCTAATAATTTTAGGCGAATATAAATGATATTTTATATATACACATTCTAACATTAATTTACAATCTGGGATCTGTCCGACTAACCGATCGCCAACACAATCCCAGCACACATTTTTTTCAAGGGGTACCATTTGAACCATTTGGGGAAGTATAGTTACAAAAAGTATTGTCAGCAATCGGTGACTATTACAGGTCTTTCCCCATTGACACACGGAGGAGCTGGTAATGAATGTGACCTTAATCTATGATACAGGACGTATCCCATGTAGCACCACATACCGTGAACCAGTCGTTTCATCTCGTTGTAACGAGCCCAGAGGTAAGACTTTGGGTCCACTCTGCTGACTGTGCATGAGTACGAACGTCCAGTCCCTCCAGGGCGTTCATCGTGTCGCTTCTTGCCCCCAATTTCATGTCTGGGAGATACAAACGAAGGCGGGGGGTTGGATAAAAGTGTCCTTGTGCTCGATTTGCACGAATTTCTTCCAGGACTTTTCTCATCAAATCGTTGATTTTCGTCGCTTTGGCACCCGTTACCCTCACATTTGGTGGCATATCCATCCACGTTGATAGACTTCAAAAGAGGTGGTGTCCGATTACTGTTGTTCCAAAACCCACGAACCATCGTCGTACCTACTTTATTAAATTGCATTTTCCTAATCCAAAGTACCGATGACCTCCTACAATACTCTTATTTGCTAATTTAAACTTCTAACAGACAAACTCGAACGGTTCTACTCCCGATTCATGCTGCCGTGATGTAAAAGTGGGTACGCCAAGCTATTCTGGCCTTGTTGTTTTTCTGCTGGAGACAGAGCGGATGGGCTACATAAGCTACAACCAATCAGAATTTATAGCGCCTTGGCCAAGCTTGTTTAGAGTCAACCCCCAACATGCCATGCTGGGAAAACTAACCAGTAGCAGAACAGAATGTACATTTGTTGCGGAAATGACACCTAAAACTTTTTAACTTCGTTTCGTTATTTTGACATGAAAAGGGTGACCTCCGTGATGTTGGCACCCCATATAATGAGAGTGTGAATCGAAGTATTTCGATTCTTTTGTGCACGCAAAATAAAATATTGTGCTCAAACCGTTTTAGAGAAATTACACGCACCCCATTTAGCCCCAAATGAATCCAGAGAAATTCCGATTCGTGTGTGCGTCGGTTGTGCACGCAAACTTAACATTTGTGCATCATTATTTCTTAATTTATTAAACGTTATCTACTTTACGCGTGACGTCAGTCAGCACCCCATTGACCCCCAAATGACCCAAAGTAGTCGGATTCGTCTGTGCATGATAAAGTATGTGCATGACGAGTGACGTCACGCCAGTGTAAAAAAAAGTAACATTTAATTTATCTGAAACGGTTTGAGCACACATTTTTATTTTTCGTGCACTAACGAATCAGACTACTTTGGAGTCATTTGAGCGTTCATGGAGTGCTGACTGACGTCTCTCGTCAAGTAAATAACGTTAAATAACTTAAGAAATAATTATGCTCAAATGTTAAGTTTGCGTGCACAAACGAATGCAATACTTTCATACACATTCTAATCATATGGGGTGCCAACTAAAAAATAAGGTTCATGGTAAAAGTAAAACCCTTCTAGTTACGAGATAAAGCCAAAAGCAACGTAGGTTTTAGTTTGCCCCCACCCTCCTTGACCGGCCTAGGGATTGTATCAGCCAGGTTATTGAGTTTTGTGTCCCTCCCCCCTAAAAACCGATCGTTCGATCGATAGATCGATTAAAAACCTAAAATCCATAGTACATGTACAGTGTTTTATTCTTCAAGAAGAAAAGTGGTTCACAGATCAACAAAAAGAAATTGCATACACATCAAGGCAAATGTGTAAGTGGGACATATCACATTATGTATGACATTTTGACAATAACCTGCGCAAAACATTCCACATAAATACAGTTGCCAATTAAAAATATACACCTACTTAAATTATACACACACAAACTCTAAAATGGATTTAACAAATTATTGTACAACTTTCACATGAATATTTAATTATGGTAGAATATTTTTAACATTGTAAACATGCTTAATCCCATTCTATAGTACATTTTTAGTTGTCTGGCCCATTACCATAGCTAATGTCAATCTCTACTAAACATGGTGCACAAGCAGTCAGACCAAAATCCCATAGCAACAATAATCTTGCTTTTCTTTTCTAAACTCATTTGAGGCACCTGTACTACAAAATAAAAACATTCTACCAAAATAAGAAATAATTCTCAGTGCTATTTGCCAGTGAGTTATCTCAAAAGCAAGCAATCATACCTTAAAATCCTTAAAAATACACTGCACATCACTTCTACAGTAATGGATAGTGACCTTTTAGAAAAGGCAATGCAGTCTAAACCAATAGGCCAGAGGAAAACCAAGGCACTAAACCTTTGAGGGAAACAAAAAAAACAAAAAAAACCATCAGCAGGACATAATTTAATATTAAACCACAGGACGGTAAAGTGTCTTCTCACATTTTCTTTTACTGCCATTTTTAAAAACATTACTCGTGATAGTTTTACCCATCATATTGCATCAAGTTATTCTAATCCAAGATTAGAATAGAGCTAAGATTTTACATTTAAAATATTTTTTAGTCTGGGCCCATTGTTTCATTGTCTGTAAAGCACTTTGCAAATAATAAAATCTCCAGACTGGTAAGAAAATTTTTAGAAATTTTTATGTTGTTCTCTATCTATGCTAAATGCAGCTAATAGCAGTGTAGCATTTCTCAATAAAACCAATAGGTCCTGTTTGCCAGAAATCAATAAATAGAGCTATAGGAAGCAGTACTTACCATGGCCAGCAAGCAGGCAAGAGTTGTGACAATATAAATAAGCTGTTAAAAGTGGTTGCAAAATAAGTAGGTTGGAGGCCACTCGCATCCCCACATAACCATGGCAATGTAACCAAACTGGAGAAATGACTAATGTCTAACGAAGGGGTCATATTTGTTATAGTTAGTAAATGGTTATGGGACAAATGGGTTCTAAAAATAAAGACTACTACAGCCTTAAATCTACCAGAGCACAAGGATTAGCCAATGGTCTGCTTTCAATAAGTTAAAAGTAAGCTTGGACACCCACCCTGATCCTATTGAACAGCATGAAGGATACAGGCACTGTTCTGACTTTGTCTGCATAGTTTGCATATGAAATCATGATTCCCCATTAAACACCAAATCATGTCAACATTTGACTTGAAGTGGTGAAATTATGGCTGAGCAGTGAAACTATTTACTGACCCACAGTTGAAGAGCACGGCTAATAAACCAAAGTCAAAGGGTCAGACAACATCCAAGGATATTGTGGGGGATGCAGCATCAGTACAATGTTAACCCTCAAGAAGCTTTGTTCTATTAAACCATATTACGTGGGAGGGTAATCACCATTGGTCTGAGAGGCTAAAGGCAAAAGTGTCAAGACAGCAGTGAACAGATCGTAGCCTTGCATATGCAAACGTAGCAAGGCGAGACACGCAAGAGGGTTTTCAATCAGAGCTTATAAAAGAATAAAACAGAAAATACTAAATTAAATGTTCCATTAGGCGGACATGAATACTGTTCATGGATCTTCACAACACAGCCTTGAATAAGACTATGACAGGGGGAGCCAAAGTAATCCGGGACGTGACACAGTCAAACACACCAGAGAGCAATGAGTGACAGGGGTGTGTCTCTTCATCCTACTTCTCCAGGCTGCATGCAGGCGTCTCCGCTCCCAGCGGAGGCGCCAGGGAAGGCAGGATGAGAGACGGATTGGTTTAGTTTGTTAATCCACCATTCTGAGGGGCTAGAGTGGGGGATGTGGCGTCAGGTCTGGGAGGAACAGGATGTCTCAGAGGCCGGGAAAGGAGGAGGGAGCCGTGGGGAGGGTCAACATGAAGACAGGCCCTTATGGAGGACTTGGGGTTTGGAGTGAATTTTCAGCGCTACAGAGACAGGGTGAGACAGACAGAAGAAAACGTTTAGTTCTCAACACAAAGAATAAAAATTGATGAGGGAGAAAATTATACCACAATAGTAGTCAGTACAGCACAGCACATCAAGAGAGCCAAAGTATCAGCAAAATGGAAGATTACATTAATTGAAATGTCAATGTTAATGTGTTCAATGTTAAAGCAAAAATTAGTCGGTGCCAATTAGTATTAGCTTTAACAGGAATGAACACAAGACATATGATTTAAGTACAAAAAGGCCTAGTTTCTATAAATCCTTTTAGGTAGGGGCGGGCAATACAGCCTACAATTTCCCAATATCGACATAAGACAGACGATTTGCAAAGTTTTCAATGATTCGTTTACATTTACAGCATATGTTTGCCATTGTAGTTAATAAAATCGGCGTGGTATTTAAATTGATAAAATGCAAAAGGTCAAAACTGACTGTGTCAATCACTAGAGCTACGGATGTTAAGACTAGTTAGTGCACAGATGTGCTGCTTATCCTGTGTGTTCAAGTCCAATAATAACGCAAGAAAGGTAAATAGAAGCTATGAGCAGGAGCTTTTATTTGACAACTTTCAATGAATAACAACTCCAAGTACACTGCAGACATTTTAAGCAAAAGTCTGCAGTGTACTAGTAATTTCTGTCATAGACAGTATCAAAGCTCGACATTAACGCGTGTCTGCTTGTCCGGGACAAGTGGATTTTTGAGGGGGCAAGTGAAAGAGAATTTTACTTGCCCGATCGGACAAGTAGCCCGATTAAAACAGTAATAATAACAAAATAACCAGCTATATTTGAGATATGGCCATACAAAGTTATTATTTTAATTCATTCTGCTGCAAAAAATTATATCGAGCACATAGCCTGCCGTGTAGAATGGAAGCCAGATGTCCTTCGGACACGGCGGTTAGAGTAAACAGTTGCTTAATAACAACAATGCCTTTGCTTAACCAATAAGGAGTTCAAGAGTTCAAGACGGAATGATGTTCTGTTCTGTCTGTCGGATGCATCCCAACTTAATGCAAACCATAATTACTGACTACCATATGTTTACAGCACTCAGTATTTCATCGTCTGCGAGATGATCTAGAGTGAGAGCTTCGTGCCCTGGCTTGCTTGGATTGAGTTTTACCACCAGTGCCCTTGTTGGCATTACTGTGCTATTCGTCAGCAGTTCTACTAGCTGAGGTAAATACACGTCTGGCCTCTCTACTCTCCCCTGGCAAAGATAGATTGTGAACAGTAATGGCTGTAGATTTAGCAGTGAACTGTGAGGAAGCAGAGTCAGGCTGAAAACCAGACCTGTGAACCAAGTGTTGTTTTCTTCTAACAGAGACATCTAGGTTTGCCTTTAACCTAGGGTTCTGACCTCGTATACGTTCACCCTGGATGTCAAAAGAGTCATCAGGACAGGCATGTGGAGCTTTAGAAGAGGTTAGGTTATCTATGAATGAAGTCAACAAACATGGCTTGAGTCTGACGCAAGAAGAGGGTACAAGGCGAGTTGTGATAAAGGTATCTTGGCGTGCAGGGGCGGATGCTCGCCGGCCTGTGCTACCCTTTCTTGTATCTCTCACATAGGTCTTGACCACAAGTTCACTGTCCGGGGAAGTGGCTGACCCTATAGGGGACAGGGAACAGTGGCTGCTCAGCTCTTCAGGGTTCAAGCATGCACTAAACACATCACTGGCGCTGCGACTTCTAATGAACGTGGCGTCGCGCGGCAGACCCTTGCCTCGCGGAGAACGGGTTACCGTCTGGAGGGGGGGACCGGGACAAAGAGAGAGGGAAGCTCTTACGGGGCTTGTGTTGAGGCTTCTGGTTAGGGCCCGGAGGTGCTGTGTGGCCATGGTGGGCACGCCGCCGCTGAGAATCGGACTGCCACGCGAACTGCTCCTCATTGGGGGGCGCGCAGGGCTGCTGCGGGGGCTCCGGGAAGCCCGGCCGGACTTAGTGGCCAGCTCCTTGGCCCGGGAGCGGCGGGGGCTGCTGTTTAAGCTGCGGGGAGAGAGAGGCGCCTCCAGGTCCTCCAGGCGCTGGGTCAGGGCCAACTTCTGCTGGATGGCCATACGCAGCAGGGAGTTCAGAGTCTTCTTCTCGTCCTCTGCTGCAGCCAGCTGCCTCTGCATCTCGTCCAGCTGGGTGACATACTGGTCACACCTGAGAGGTCACATGTATAAACACAGCAAGCACATATAAAGACAAGACACACATTAGTGCCAAACAACAGACAACACAAATACGATACACTGAACACAAAATGACAAGAGACTAGGCATTGTTAAACTTCTCCTTGGTCTCTCCATTTGTGTTCTAATTAACTGTGGGCTTGTGCAGCCCTTTGAGACCATTACAAATAAAGCTGACCGTGACAGACAAAAATCACGGCACATAGGATTAGTAAAAAAACGTAAAGACAGGTGCATGATCCAGACTTTCACGTATAAAAGAAATAAGTATAAGAGTATTGGATTAAGGACATCTAGATATTTTTCCCTTTTCCACAATTATACAAATGCAGTTGCACTGGCGTATCCACACGATGGCACTACAAGCAGAAAAAAAGAGGTTAGGCATTAATCTTCACCTAAAGAGTCCTTGACCTCCATGTCTCTGCTCCAATCCTTCTTAAGGATAATCAAATGCCAGCTCATAACTGTCTGGTGAAGTCCTAGGCAGTCTAATGCGTCACAGTTGGGAAGACTTCCTGTTACTAACCCCTGGCCCAGTGAACATCCACTTTGTGCTCGCACCACAAAACCATTCACCTGAATGCCAGGTGACTAACAAACCCTACAGCCAAAATGGTAACCCAGGTGATGAGCGAACACAAATGCTCCTCTCTATAATGTGCGTTGTCACCAAGCCCACCTCTAGCCAGAAAGTAAGAGTACACACGGCAAAGCATGTTGTTCCTAATCTAAACCAATTGACTGTTCAGAGGCCTTGATTGTTAAGCTCATTAGATTACACTAGTAGAAGACATTGTTATGCAACGACGACACCAATGGTACTAGGCATGAAGAATGCAAGCTAAATGTCAGGGCTAGGAAGTCTGTTTGTGTTTCAACTGAAGGCAAAGGAAAGGTACACCAAGTCACAAGAACACATTACTACACAAGAGTATTTATGACCTACTAGGGGTAACTTTTTTTTGGGAGTCTCAAATTCTCCTCTAGGCTCAATGTGGGGGTCCTATCGGGCACTAAAGCCGCTATGTCAAGCTATTAAAAAGTAGTGGTTGATTGCTTGCCTTTTTAGAGGTGATGGGCCAAAAAGGGCCCTATTCCAGTGATTTGTACTGGCATAACCTGGGACATCTTACCGGCTGGCGAACATGACGCGGAGTGAGGAGAAGGTGGCGGCATCCTCTTTTAGGGCTTTGAGCTCGTTCCTCAGCTTCATCATAGTCTCCGACACCATGCTCTTCTCGGTCTCATACTTGGTTTTCAGGTTGGACAGGGCCAACTCTGCAGACTGAAGCAATGCCAACAAACAGACACATTACACGCTTCCCAGACCCAACACAAATCTATCTTGCGTAACAGGATCGTGGCGAGAGGCTACATTTGTCTGTATAAAGATGCAATGTCAACTGACAAGCTCTATTCTAATCGAGGTTGTCGGCCAACAAAACACTATACTCAGGAGGGATTTTACTAGAGGGTATGTGACAAAACACCCCAATACTAGATATAAAGGGCTAACCTGTGTGAGCGTAGCACAGCCCAGACAGATTATGATGTGCGTGTGTGTGTGTGTGCATATAAAAAAAAAGTGAAGGAGATGACTGAAGTAGGTCACTTCGGGGGGGGGGGCATCATCACGCTCCGCTAAAGCTGCAAGCCCATAGAGAGCCCAAGGGAGTCTACACAGCCAGACACTCACAATATACAGGTCAACCCAGGTCACAATTAATCATAATATATTTATATTACATTTGGATAACTTCCTGTGATCAATGCTAGTGACTTCAGATATTATACCAAAAGGTAAAAATAGATGTTTTGAACTTTAAAGATGGCTGCTGGAATAAACAAACATGAGACATCTTATACTGTATATAGGGAAATTAGAAACATGCTGGTAAGCTTATGCTTCTCACTAATATTGGTAAAATGTCACTGATGTTGACAGTTATTGGCCAACACCCTCAACACAAAGTATCTTAGCATCCCTAAAATAGAAACCCTTTCATTTGATACACCTGAGGCTGTGAGCACATAAAAAGAAATGCTTTGGAACAGTGCTAAGAGATCTGCATCTGCAGAGGGAGCACTGCATCTGCACAACAGACTATTGCGTCTTCTGTTGGCACACGTGTGCTGCCACAGAGGCCAAACATGAGGCCAACACTCCCGACTAATATATGTGGGGGCTAAAATGCACTGCTGCGCTGCTCTACCTGCTTGTTAGCCTTGAGGACTGTCCTGAGCGTAGCAATCTGCTCTCTCTTGGTGCTGAGGAGAGACTTCAGCTTCAGTACTTCCTCTATGAGGGTCTCAGCATCGCGCTCCGACTCCCCGTTGTGGCTGTACGCCGAGCAGGGCAGTGCTCCCCTTTGGCGACACAGGTCCACCGCCACCTGAGGAAACAGAAACCTGTTAGCTTGCAAGATCTTGGTTAGACACATTTCCAGCAATGAAACTGACTTTCAGCATTTTATACATCAATATTGATTTTGTAATCAGTGGCCAACGTTACAAAATCACAGCAAAAAATTATATTAATCAATTGATCAATTTTATCTAATGACAAAACTGAACTTGTGTGACCACAATATATCAAATGTAGGGTCACTGCAGAAATTCCCCAGTTCCAAAGGAAAATCTGAAAGAAATTATGTGGTCGCTTCAAGTCAACTTTGTCATCTGATAATCCAGTCTGTTCAACCGAGGATCTGAATACTGGGCTTGTAATCACAAAGCTTGTAATTACTAGCCACTCTGGGCTAGTAAGAGTGCAACCAGTTCAGGCTGAGGACCAGTCTTGATAGTCTACTGGGGAACCTGGCCATTGTCTGAGAAGACAGACGTTCTTACCTGAAGGTGTTTGATCTGGCAGCGGATGACGGCAACAAGGTTGCGAACGTTGGAGGGGTCCCTGAAATCCAGGGTGGGGGATCCAGGGCAACTAGGGGGATCCATGCTGGTGCCATCCACCTCCCCCATGTACTGCAACGCCGTGGCCTTGGAGATGAACACGTCGTTGGGGAGGTGCTTCTTTGGAGCCTGGTGGCTCGGGTGGAGGTGGTGTGGCCTCCGGCCTCCTCCATTCACCTTGGCACCATCGCGGTAATAGTCCAAGGTGACGCGTTTGGGCGTGAGGTTGTTGCACACGCAGATGTGGTGGTAGAGGTTGGACAGCTCCTCGGAGAAGGCCAGCAGCTCCTCCTGGGCCACACTCAGGTGGCCCTCGGAGTCGGTGGCCACTTTGCGGGTCGCCCCGATCTCCTTCTCCAGCTCGTTGATGCGCTCCTGGTCCTGCCTGCTGGACTTTATGCACTGGCGGATCTTGTCGGCCAGCTCCTGGGCCTCGGCCCTCCAGCGCTCCTTCTCGTGCTTGCAGCGCTGCTCCAGGGTGTTGTAGCGCGTCCCCGCCTGGGACAGCTCCTCCCTCAGCTGGAGCAGCTCCTCGCTGGCGGCGCGCATGCGGGCCTCCAGCACCTCAACGCTCTTGGTGTCCAGCTCGTAGTCGTAGTCCACGTTGTCGCCGTCTCTCTTCTCCGGCGAGTCCCCTGACTTCTGGCTGCCCTGGACCGCCTCCAACTGCTGGGTCAGAGAGCCCACCTTGTCTTCCTGCTGGTTCAGGGCCTGTTTGGACTTGACTAGCTGCATCTGGAGTTCCTCCACTGTGTTGGATAGGCTTGCCTTCTCTCGTTCCACCTGGGGGCCACATAGAAGGTAGAAGAAGGCACAAACAAATATATTAATTATATATATTATAAGTAAATATATTGTAGCTGACAATTATAATATACATACAAGGTAAATAAAGTAGATGTTAGCAGAAACCTATGGCGGTTAGCATATACAATACCAAGAAACAGGTTGTCCATTTCCTGTTTCCTATTTTCTGCGCCCGACGTGTATTTTTCACTTTTTCACTGCATTACTTAAGGCACAGAGGCTGAACCCATTCTGCTCCCTTCCTCCCAACATCTGCCGGGCAGGAACTTGCTAACCCAACCCCCCTATGCAAGTGCTTCATGAATAATACATCTCCCCCAACAAAAAGGGCAAGACAAACTGTCATGCTAACGCACTGTTCCATTTGGTGTCAAGTTTCATTTTAATTTGAACTGTAAATGGCTGATAAATTGAGTTAAGGTGCACTTCTCTAGAGAGGATGTGGTGTAGGACAGGAAGCAGCAGTCATCCCCTAATAAGAAAGCTCAGTCAAAGAATAAACCTTCTCACATCCTTACAGCCCACCTCGATACACTGTATAGCAGTGCAGAGGAAGTATTCATTTCATTCATGAGGTGAAAATAGTTTTAAAAGTGGGAAGTGGCTGTATTGTGGGATAATAACCTGCCTGTGAAAATGCCTCTAGTGTCAATTCAGATAGGGTTAGTGGGGGCGGGGGTAGATTAGCTATTAAATGACATTGCATACAGTGAATGTGAATGGGAAAGTGTGTCCAAACTTTTGACTGGTACTGTATACATAGGGGATCATGAATATAGCGGATTCATGATCTCCTCTCTCATTTAGATGTGCTAGGCATTGATGATTTGTTTTGCTGTTTTCCTTGCCCAATTGCGAAGATAAGTTCTGGAGACTGGAATGTAATTAAGGGCTACTGTATATTAATAGACCGGAACAGTTTTCTCGTGACAGAAGAGTATTTCAGTCAGTTGTCCCTACCTGCAGGAGCTGCTGTCTGAGCTTCTGGCTGTCTGAGAAGTGTAGTTCACTCAGCAGGTCAGACACCAGCCCAGAGGTGGGACGGAGGAACACGTCGCTGTTCCGTGGGGTGGAGTGACGCTGGATGAGGCCGTTGGTTTTGGAGCCCTCCAAGGGGGGAGGCTGAGCAGAATGGGGAGCAGAGCCAGGACCATTATTATAACCGCTGTCCTGGTCCTCTCCCTCCCCCTCCCCCTCGCCCTCTCCTCCCTGGCCCCCCTCCTGGCTGGAGTCCAGCTGCTCTAGGTGGAGCTCCAGGTTCCCCACTGTGTAGGGGTCCAGGTCCAGGGCGGAGAGCTTCCTCCTCAGACTGTTCTTCTGCTCCCTCTCCTCCTTTAGGGCTTCCAAGGCCTCATCCAGCTGCCGCTCCGCAATCTCCCTCAGGCGCTCCGCCTCATCCAACTGCGCCCGCAGCTCTTCCTGCTCCTCATCCTTCTGAGTAAGCTCCAGTTTCACCGTCTCAAACTCTACCTGTAAGCAAGTACAGAGATAGCTTATTCACTTTCAGTGGAAACACAACAACAAAAACACACCAAAAAAAAAAAAAAAAGTATTACCCATGTGCCTTGAAGCTCCTTTTAGACCTGAGTGCTGAGATGATGGCACTCCACTACCCATTCCCCTACAGCCACGTGTACCGTTGAGTTTTAAGCATAAACATGACCTAGGGTGGAAATTAGAGGTTCTAGGGGGACTATAACACAATGGAAGAGTTAAAGTGCCTATGGAGCGAAGTCAGCTGCCCCCCGAATCTTTTCTACAAAGTCGGTGCATTGACATGATCATCATCACTAACCACGCTAAAGCATTAATACTCTGTTTCCTAAACATAGCACTGCTCAAACACGGTCATGGCATGTTTGAAAGCAACTGGCTTGGCAGAGCAGCACATACTTTTGAAAATATGCAGGTGGGGGTGTTCGATGGTAGCTCTAAACAGTTTACACTACTGTCTATTAGTGATGAGATGAAGAGGGAAATGTAGTGCTGTGGATAGAGACACCCGCAGGTACCTGCACCATTTCACGCAATTGTTAAATGCCTGAACTTGCATGACTATCAGAAAGCCCTTGGTGACGCACTCCTTAAATGACTCCTAGGCGGATGTCGCTGATGACACTTTAGAAGCTCACCAGGAATTGACATACAAGTCCACACTATCCAGCAAACATGGCTGACCATATATGCTGACATGTTATTTAAGGGCTATTTTAACCCTTATGTGTAAAATAAGTGATTCCGTTTCCCCCCTGCTAAACAGACAACAGGGCCTCAGATCACCCTTGTGCTTGTTTTACAATACACCAGACCCACTACCTCACACCAGACAAGACTCATCTGCGCTCAGAAGCACGTCCCACACCCTCGGACACAAACAATGGGAGATTCACATGCCTACTTGCCCATTTTCCCCAATAAAAAAAAAAAGAAAAAGACTCACCACCCACAAGAGAGAAAGCCTCACTGGGTCACACGCTCATGCAGTATGCTCAGAAATATGCACAGAATGTATTTGTCAAACGCTGCATTTAGAATGCAACACAACGAGCAGATTGTAAGTATTGATAAGTCCCTCTCTTAAGTGGTAATGTAATGAAACCCTATTTGACCATGATTATCTACTAAATTATAATATTTCAAGGTACATAAATGGAGTAATTGTAATAGTATATACAATTACAAATAGTGCAAGGCTGTGGTGGCCTTGTAAGTAAGCTTGCAGTTTGAGCGGAAACTGACCTGGTTCTCCTTGAGCACAGACACCTGTTTCTGCAGGGAGATGTTTTCCTCCTCCAGCTCGCCGTTGTCCTGCAACTGGCGCAGCTCTCGCACCTTATACTCCTTCATCTCATCCCTCATATGGCCCTTTTCTGCCTCCAGACACTCACACTCCTGGGAAACAAGAGATGATTTAAAAAAAAAAAAAAAAAAAAAAAAAAAGGACAATAATAAGCACGTATATGACTTTTGGCCCGTTGAACAAATTAATATTTATGATTGACAGACATGATCATATTGCTTACATAGCATCCTCTGAAGTGACCAGTAGTAAGTATGTCAAGCAGACATACTAACACAACAGCAGAATGTCTTCTGTACTTACTAGATATTTTGATAAAGGTTTTCCAAACTATAACTTGGCACAACTATATACCAGCCCATCACTTAACCACAACTTTCTATATTGTATCTAAGACTATTTGTAACAGTGTAGCAAGCAGTGATGTGGGGCTGGTGCCTGTATGATAGCAGAACTCTTAATACAGAATCTCAGTGGTGGCAAGCATGTTTTATGACAAGAGATGATTGGTAATCTATACCTTCTTCAACTGCGTAGTGAGGACCCCCAGCCTATCGATCTCAGCGTGGGCGTTGCCCAGAGCGAGGCGCGTCTGCTTCACCTCCGCCTGTACTTCATCTATGCGCGTTGCCATGGCAGCCTCCTTCGTGGCCGTCTCCTGCAGCAGATTCTCCTCCCGGCATTCACCATCTGCAGCTGCGCGTTTCTGGCTGCTCACAGAATCCGCAAATGCCTACACACACACGGTAAAAGGGCAACAGAAACAAACATTTACTGGGCTGGCTAATTTGCAAAGATGCTAGTCCTGTAAAATAATTGTTTTATTTACCAGTACAGAGCCTATAAAATTCAGAAATTGAGTTTGTAAATTAATTTGGCTGACGCTGAGAGCATGGGTGGCCAGGTATTTGGAGCACAGCATTACAAATGCCCGAGACAAACAATAATGCCCTTGCACAATATATTGCCATGATATTGCCATATAAGTAAATTAACATGTTACTAAATACCCTCTACTTAACATCATGTTTGGTTATATAATTCTGACAATGCTTTGCCCTGTTCCTGAGAAAAGCCAAGACTGATCCATAGTCAAACGAATGAACTTAAAGAGTCTGTGTAAAATGTAAAGCGTACATGCTGAATAACAGGCTTGAGAGCCTGACTAAATGGTCCTAAACCTTACAATATCCACTTTGTGATACAATCAACATCATATAAAATTACAAGCAGGAAACCGGCTCAGCTGCCTTAATGTACCACCGCGGAAGGAAGGTTCACAGGCTCTGACCAGGCTGCTGCCTGACCAGACAACAAAAGCCATTGTATGGGGTGAGCAATAAACATTTTTTTTAATCTGCTGCATAATTTGTCTATTTAGCCATATAGGTGAAAAAGCACACCATAAAGAATGATTAGCTGCTGCAACAACAGTTTATATTTACTTGAGTTTATACTCTCAGTGATATACATTATGATATGTAATTTGATAGTCAACGCAGGCAGGATAGTCTAGTGGTCTGGCTGTTGGCCTCCAAGCAGGAAGGTCATGGGTTAGAGCCCCGGAGTTGCTGCTCCTTGTAATACTTGTAACTGTACTCATTGTAAGTCGCTTTGGATAAAAGCATCTACTAAATTACCTAATTGTAATCGATCAATATTTAATAAATCCATTGCACAAAAACCCAGTGTATGAATCATACAAGCCTACCCTTGTCCATCAGATTGTTTTCACGTTAGCTGGTTACAGACTGCAAAGACTCTCTCCACAAAAGGGTGAAATGTCTGTTGCTAGGCTTCTGTTAACAAGCTTATTCATATCCCTTTGGGCTATCATTAGTTTCCATCTTGTTTATATTACACAGGACTTGTACTGGTACCTTGGCTGGCAAGGTACCAGTACATACCTAAAGAGAGGAGCAATGGAACGGAGGCCAGTTCTTGAAATCCAAACGGATATGGTGGACCGCATGCCGAATTATGATGGAAAAAAGAAGAAACAAGATGCAAATTGCAAAGTTGTTCTGGAAAAACACATGTCTTCTGTGATAAGTGCAAGGTGCAGTACTGCTTTGTGTCACAGAGAAACTGTTTCAAGGATGCACACAGAAAATGAAAGCTTATATATTGTATATTGTATGTGGAGTACAACTGTTTTGACCTGCCGTCCATTGAAATTAAAAAAAAAAAATTACAATTAAAGAATGTTTGAATTTGTATTATTATTAGGTCCCAGTTATAGATGCCTTAGGAAGTGGCAAAATGTATTTTTTTATAATTTTCAGGAACATAATTGGGGTCTGAAGGGGTTAATGTGTAACCTCAGCTCAAGTTGGCTTCTTTGGGTCAATCAATGGTCAGGGTGCAGAATAGTCTAGTGGTCTAGGTGTTGGACTCCCAGACAAAAAGTCGTGGGTTCGAGCCCCAGAGATGGCCTACCTGTAAGCATCCTTGAGCAAAATGCCTAACCCCTATCTGCTCTTTATCAATGTAAGTCGCTTTGGATAAACACGATTGTAATTTAACTGGATCTCAATCTGGATTTGCAAGGATTCTAGAACATAGAATAATTAATGTAAAGCAATTGTATAACACTAGCCTTAGCCAAATGGTTTTGCAAATAAATTGTATTAGTCGTGTGGATAAAGGGTTCTTCGCTATTCCAACAGCAGCTCCATTGTCGGCCTAATCTGATCAGTGGTCAGTACAGTACAGTGTGTGACAGGCTCTTATTCATACTGTAGTAGCAACTTGTGCATAACCAACAAGCTTTCTAGCAAAGGTTTGTCTCATTTACAGGTAGTGCCACATTAAAACAGATGTAAAAATTTAAAAAATTGTCCGGAGGCAAAAGAACAAATTGGACAATTGAAATTGTTAAAATAAATCTTAGCTCTAATAGCATATGTGCATAAAATCAGAGTCATATTTATTCACAGAGAATTGTGAAAATATATAAGTGCACAACTGGTGGTCCTACCTCTTTGAGTTGCTGTAGCTCCCCTTTGAGGGCCTCGTGCTCTTCTTCCAGCTGTCTATGTTTTGTCTTGAGGGCACCACTCTCCTCTAACACCACCAGGCCATAACGGGCAGCTTGCAGCTTCTCCTCGGTGGCCTCTTGTAGCTCTAAAGTCAGTCGCACCACTTCAGCCTTGAGATCTACACTCCCCATCTCAGCATCCCTGTCCCCCTCCATCTCTGCGTTCACCTCCAGCATCCTTGTCTGTTCTCCCGCTTGTCTACCGATACTCCTCCAGCAAGTGTCTTTTTAGCGTTCCAGTCTCATTACTCTCTGCTGTAAAGGAAGGACCAATATCAACACAATAGATGTAGGTGATGTGCGTTAAGTGAGAAAAAGTCAAGCAATTGCAAAACCCGTACCGACATGTTATCGATATCCTTGTAACAACGTAGTATAATTTCGGCCTGCAATAACATTACTACCATCCGCAGTCCTAACAGGCCATCTGTTCCCAAGCGATACTGCCAGAAAATTAGCTAGCTAGCGTTACTCCATCAATACATCGTCTTTGATGGATCCGCGACAATAAAATAAACGACCTGAACCCACAGTCAGAGAGCTACGGTCAGGTCCTTGAACTACGATCCTTGTACATTTAATGACTACGGAAACATGGAAGGAGTTACTAATTTGCGTAGTCAACGGTTTTAAAATCTAATGAGTTCAAAGAAACCGGTTAGCCAGATGCATTACTTTGGGGTGCCTGGTTTATCACCCGTGTTAACTGGTTGGGGTGGAGTCCTCCTATTTCCTAATGTCCACTTGACCGAAGATGGAAACGCCACACGCCGGGCTATGGTGGACTGACATTACAATAGAATTAGCCAACGCCACACGAGTGAGCAGCTATAACGTAGCTTTGGCCTAGCATGAATAAAAAATGTATACCCAGAATGAACACTGTCTCTGACTGGAAATTGTAGAAAGCCGTTTACCTTGGCGTTTAGCTAATTAATCGTGGTTTAACGTTACACAATACATGGCTCAAATCGACCTCGATCGAAAAAAGCTAATTCTTGACTTTTACCGGAAAGCCAAATTACTAACCTCTGCTCTTGGTTGAAGAAACGTCAACTGGCAGTAATCGTGAATCGAGTTGTTCCTTCAACTACGGTAGTCTGCCACTGCCAGTTGTAATGCTACACGCCTGTGACAACCGTGCCGGTTTACAGATAACAGCCCTTCCTTCCCCCTTGGTTCCTTCGTTGATAGTGTCGTAGCGAAATGTATCCCCTTGAAGAAAATTTTACTTTCCTTCAAATGGGACTCTCAACACAAGCATATAGTTTATATACATTAGTATATATTAAGTCATTTCTCGTTTGTATTTTACCCAATTCTCTCTCTTTATCATTTTAACATGCTAGTTAATGAATTTAAGAAGACATGGAAATAAATTGTTAATTTAAACCTATAATACGGATCTTTTAGGATTAGACAAAATCAGTTATAAGAAAAATAATTATTGATTCCGACGGGGGACAACATTTCCGCACTACACCTGTCAAGTGGCTTGACAAAATCGCGCCCAAATCCAAGAACAACTACCCCCTCTAGCAACCACACTCTGCAACTTCCTCAGGAATGGAAACTCCATCTTTCATTCAGTCTCACGTATGCCCTGGCCCCTGAAAAGATAACCTAATTAATACAGTGTAAATAATTAACACATTTCTTTTAACAAAATATATGCAAAGATAAATAAACAAACAAATGCTGAAAAAAACACTACATCCGCTCGTAACTGTACGAATTTCCTCTTCACTTCCGCATTTTCGCGATGTCCGCTAATTAGCCACATCATGAAGATCGTCACTTGGAACATAAATGGTATAAGAACATTCAAAGGGTCAATTAAAAATGCTCTTGATTCACTGGATGCAGATATCATCTGTGTGCAAGAGACAAAAGTGACAAGTAAGTGGAGATCTTTGGAATCTAGAAGTCGCTGGATCATACAAAAAAGCTATGTGTCTAACGTTACACTAGCATATTCCAACGTGCCTTTGGTAAATGCTTCAGTCCATAACACTCAATAATGTCCTCAACAGGAGACTTGCTTGATGAAAGAACTGCCATTGTTGAAGGTTATAACTCCTATTACAGCTTCAGTCGTGGACGCAGTGGCTATTCAGGTTGACACCTTTGTTTGCAATGAAAAGACCTCACAAAATTAAGATTCCAATAGCTAGCTAAATACCAATTTTACTAGATTAATGTTATTAGAATCAGTAACTTTGTAATGCCCCCAGCCACCTGGTCAACTATCTAAATGTATTTTCCCTCACTTGCACAGGGGTCGCTACCTACTGTAAGGATAGTGCCACTCCTTTTGCTGCTGAGGAAGGTCTTACAGGCTTGCTGACCAACCATCAAGGGGCTGTGGGATGCTATGGTGACCATACAGATTTCTCTGTTGAAGAGTTGCAGCTTTTGGACAATGAAGGACGGGCTGTTATTACACAGCACCAAATCATGTAATTGGAAAAATATTCTAAATTTCATATCCCAGGTTTGTCTGCATTCCCATATTTATTTAAAAAAGTGTGTATGTTTTATTACTTAATTGTTTTTTATAGGTGTCAGAACAAGATACAAACACTTACAGTGATCAATGTTTACTGCCCGCGAGCTGACCCTGAAAAGTCTGAGAGAAAACCGTTCAAGCTGCAGTTCTACCAGTTGCTTCAGGCCAGAGCTGAAGCAGTACTGGCATCTGGAAGGTGAGAGTAATTGCAAGGACATCCTTTCCACTTTTAATTGTAACTTCAATATTTATTTTTCTTTATCTTTCAGTCATGTTATCGTTTTAGGAGATGTGAATACATCTCACCGGCCAATAGATCACTGTGACCCCAATGAGATTGTAAGTAAAGGTATATTGTCATTTTGTTTCTTTTATTGAATGCTCAAAGCCACTAAAGGATTTTTGTATTAAATGATGCAGAGTTTGGGTTGTACAGTGTGGTACGTAATGCAGGATGACACTATTGCTGTTTAGATTTAATCTCCGGTAGTCCTGCTTCTGCTTACTCAGGTCGGACCACACACAAAACACTGTGAAAAACATAGCATAAAAACATCTTGTGATTAGTAAGACATAATACCTAGTTTCATTGATCAGCTATGCTAAACAACTACATTTAGTTATTAACCTAACCAATTTGACAAAACTACATTTAAAAAAAAAAAGTCCATAGGGGCTTTAAAACAGTAATAGTTAACTGAATTCCTACTTTCTTTTGTTACAACTTAGGAAAACTTTGAGGAGAATCCTGGAAGAAAATGGCTGAATGTGTTTTTGTGCAATGATGATCACGGACAAAGGAGGGAAAAGATAGAGGAAGAGAGCGTGGTGTCTTCATCAGAACCCATCCACAATGGAAAATTCGTTGACACCTTCCGATACTTCCACCCCAGTCGAACCAACGCCTTCACCTGCTGGTCCACGCTCACCGGAGCCCGGCAAACCAACTATGGGACACGCATTGACTATATATTTGCTGACCTCCTGTTAGCCAAGCAGCAGTTTGTGGCTGCAGACATCATGCCAGAGGTGGAGGGATCAGACCATTGCCCTGTTTGGGGGCAACTCAGCTGCTCTCTCCTCCCCAGCAGCAAGACTCCTTCTCTCTGCACTCGCCACCTGCCAGAGTTTGCCGGTAAGCAGCAGAAACTCTCCCGCTTCCTGGTTAAACTCGGTCAAACTTCGGTTGAAAATGAACCCAGGCATCAATTACCAGGATCTCAAGAGGCAGAGGAGAGGCAAGAGAATGTCATCCCTGTTGTGGCGGCGAACATTTCTGGAAGGAAGCGAACATTAGCGGTGGATCCTGTTGTACCAAAGGGGAAGAAGAGTAGGCTGGTAAAGACTTCCTCGAAGCCGCAGGGCAGTCTTCTTGCATTTTTCAAACCCAAGCTCACTAACGCAGTTCCAGCAATGGAAGCTCCTGTCAGTCAGTGTGAAATACTCGGACTTGGAATAAACGTAGAAAATGGGCAAGACTCTAGAGAAGAGCTTTCTTTACTGACAGAGAAGAACAATAAAGGGACTGGGGGTGGCTGTGATCGTGTGTCACCACAGGTATACTGCAGCAGCACAGAAAAAGACAGAGACAAAAAGGCACAGATGGAGGCCAAGCGTTTGACCTCGGAGCCCTCTGTAGGACCCTCGGGTCAGAAGGGGGCATCACAAGAGTTTTGGAAGTCAGTGTTGCATGGACCGCCCCCACCCCCACCCTGCAAAGTTCATGGGGAGCCTTGTGTGCTTCGTACTGTCAAGAAGGAAGGGCCCAACATGGGCAGACAGTTTTTTGTTTGTGCCCGTCCACAGGGCCATGTCTCCAATCCTGAGGCACGTTGTAACTTCTTTGCATGGGTTGACAAGGGAAAATGACATGCTTACTGTATAGGACCAGACATTTTCCTGCATGGCTCATGGACTCATTTAGTAAAAGTATTAGCTCTCACCTATTATTACTAGTGCTTAAATTACTATTTTAATGTTGTTGATGTTACTATGTGATAATGTTCATTTTAGAATAAAGAATAGTTTTCTATATTTTCATGTTCTGTTTTTTTTCTTCTTCTCATTATAGAACAGTGGTTTTTAACCTGGGTTCGATCGAACCCCAGGGGTTCGGTGAGTCAGTCTTAGGGCAGCAGTTTCACCATTACTGCATGAGTGCACAATATTACGAAATAGCAGAGTCATGTAAGCCAAGAAGGATAGCCTATTATTGTAAAAAAAAAACTGCACAGCTAAAATGCTACATTGCATTTTATATAACTTACCTTATGCTTTGCCTTCCCTTCAGGGAACGTTCAGGATGAATGCCGATAGTGACTAAATATTTACAATAAGAATCTTTAATGCAGCAACAGAGCACCTCTCGTGGCCTGCTGTAGAGAAAGTGGGGTGGTTTAGATTGTGACATGGCAGGAAACTTTCTGCCGCCTAATTGCTACCTTCCTCCTCCCGCACGTCTCTCTATCCACTGAGTTTGCTTTTACAGACCCAGAGTGCACAGAAAAAGCAGCTTTAAGAAAGGTGATCCAGACACCAAGTTTAGAGGAGATTGAGGTCCCGATAGCGCAAACCAGACATCCATCTGAGTGAGCTTTGTGTAGAGGTGAGTACAGAACTTTGTCATACCAAACTAGCTGCTCTTTCTTGTAAACAATGTGACAGTTGTTTCTCATACACGTGCATGAAAGGCCTGTTATCTTTTCTAATCTGTTTTTCTCTAAATGGATTGTGATCTTATATACAGTATAAGGTTATACAGTTTTACTAATCCTAACTGTCTCTTTGACATATTGTCAACATCTCTATTAAAGAGTAGCTTTTTAAAAGTTCTACGGTAATGAAGTTATTGAATATTTCTCCTAAAAATGTTGGTGTGCCATTTACTGAATCTTTAATAAAATAGAATAGAAGAAATAGAATTAAAAAGAAAGAAATTCATATTTAACCACAACACATTTATCTCTGTCATTATTTTTCAAAAGGCATGGCAACATCTATATTAAAGAGTAGCTTTTTAAAAGTTTTACGGTAATGAAGTTATTGAGTATTTCTCCTAAAAATGTTGTTGTGCCATTTACTGAACCTTTAACTAGATAAAATAGAATAGAATAAATAGAATTAAAAAGAAAGAAATTCATATTTAACCACAACACATTTATCTCTGTCATTATTTTTCAAAAGGCATGCAATGCTGTCAGAACTGTGGTACCAAAAGAAGAGCTTTAAAAGTTTGTGTCTGAGAATACTGAATACGTGTCACTGAAGTCTCTAATTTGAGGCCAGTGGCCACATTTTGTCAATGGCCATTATCTAGAGCAGTTGAAAATAACATTTGAGGTTGTCTTAATAACAAACTCAGTTTTGATTTGCATTGAAATTACCATGCCCATATCCTTCAAGGTGCTTTATTTTATTTTTTACAAGCCTAAAAGAGACTTCTTTGAGACTGCATTGTGTAAAGTTCAGATAATGAAAGTGTGGGTGTTTTTGAGGAGTACTGACATATCTCAAGAATTCAGATAAGCAGCCAATAAATGGAAATGTACAGATGTCAGGGGTTGTGTGGTGAGTGCAAGTGGAAACTAAACGAAAAACACTGAAAGTAACAAAATTTGTAAAAAGAAAGGCTCTCGACCAGAATGCAGATCAGCGACAAACAATTACCGACAATGTCACAAATGCAATCCCCAACATATATAACCCCCCACCTGTGCAAATAATGATGATGGGTGATGTGAGTCCAGTGTGTGGCTGGGGTGTGTTGGGGAAATGGACGGCTGCAGGCCGGTGGTTAATACACTGCCGAGGATGAACGGGAGGGGGGAGCGCGGCTCCAGACTTTACAGCAGATAAGTGAATGTGGAAGACCTGCACCCCTTTGTTTAAATGCTGTACTTGAAATGTATTCTAGCCAGTACATATAGTTACTAATGCACACTAGGAAACACTGTGAATGAAACACTATAACACAACCCCACAATTATACTATAGTTTAGATGCTTAAGTGCTGTTTATCTGACAACCAAGCTGTGCTGTCAGAATTTTAACATTGGACACAATATAGCTTTGCTACTCGTCTCTTGGCTAGCACTGAATGCCTAATTGGTTGTGTGTGTCAAAGCACACGCCACGTTATTAGCATGTTCGATGTTTGCAGTCTTAAGCAGACTCACGTGCAAGCAACCTTAAAAAAAGAACTTATCTCCTAAGCTAATTATAGATGTAATTGTGGATAAGTATCTAGCCATGCTGTAACAAACCCACCTCATGACCCTAAGTAACCCCATCAATAGCGGCTCAATTCTGTCATGGATTTAAAACACATAAGTACAAGCTATCTCAATATTTTGTTTTTACTGATTGGACACTTCTGAATGTGAAACTGAACACTACCTGTAAACATGCCTAAACATAAACATTAGGAAGCTATACTTATCTGTAACTAGTTAAACAAAGGGTTAATAAAGGGCACTCATTCTCCCTCCCAGAGCTCTCTTACTCTCCTCCCCTTCCCAACCTCATTCCCAAGGAGCTTTAGAGAAGCAAGCTGGATATAAAGATTGAGGAAATTATTTAACTTCCTTGATGACGTAGTCTGTTAAAAGGTCCTTTTTAAGAAAGCATCAAATTGTGAAAAGAACAACAACTATCCTTTGACTACCAGGGTAAGTTGCTTAACAAGCTGCTGTGCCATAGTGCCATAGCATTCGAGAAGGGGCAGGGCTAACTGTCAATAGCGAGCTGATCTTGCATCAGACAAGAGCCATGTGCTACACACTGCTCTATACTTGAGAACACCGTAATTACTACTGTGTTAAACTTGTGTACTATGCATTGAATCTGAGCAAAAGTGATTGTTTACTATTTATGCTGTTTATGTAAATAGCAAATTATTACTGTTACTGGACGACACACATTTTTTAAATGGCTTTCCCCCCCACAGGTAATCGATGTGCGGAGGGGAAAGCATGTTTAGGTGTACAGTACACAAAAGTACGTTAAAAGCATTATGATTAGTCTTATCCTCTATTGAATGCTCTAAATATCTGGGTCTTTCTCATTTCTAAAATATAATCATAATGCACAGTGTCTAGTAAAACAGGTTTTTCTTGTTTTTCCATTATATAAATACAACATTTACAAATGAATTAATGATGAGCAATTACAGAGCCAATTTAGTACAAATGTTTTCCTTTAGTCTAAGCCTTTTTTGTTATGTTTGTTGGCTGTGGGCCATTGAAATTTGGTTTGACGTGTAGCTAAAGAAATTTTCCATGATTACCTTGAACAAGGGCCAGGATTTAGGCCTGTAGTAAAGCCAGTGTTTAAGAAGAATCAATAGCATTTATAAATTAACTTTTTGCCTTATTTGTGCTATGGGCTCTAGCAAAAGGCTCTTAGCAGCCAATTAAAACCCTCCCTTGTTCCTTGTACTTTTTTCAAGAATGGCGTAGGGATATTAAAACATTTGAGTTTCTTGTGGAGTAAAACTCTTAGGAATGATGCCACAGAATGTGAGTGTGCTCTTAGGGGTCAGATGTGAAAACCAAGAGGGCAGCGTGACCTATTGTATAGAGTGGACCATAGTGGCAGAAAGAATCTCTTGACACTGGACGTAGGAACCACCCACGCTCCTTCCCAGCATCTCCATGCTACATTTGTATTGCACAGAGCAGATTAGCTCAACATAAGTCCTCTGACAACATTGGTTATGTAAAGCATTTAATGTCATGTAAGCTTTATTGGCTTTAGCTCACAGACTATAGTCTCTACGTACTCTTGGAAAGTAGTGTATAGTTGTCTGTCTATACTGTCGAATGTAATGAGTGGTGTTCATTCAAACAGTGGAAAGATATTTTTGCAGAAAAAATGTGAGAAATAATCTTTTCGTCATGATAAAACTGGTGCCATTTATTTTACGTACTGGTTATGTACTGGTCTGCTGGAATATGTACTGGTCTGCTGGTGTAACTGATGTAAAACAGATTGAAATCTGTTTTACGTAAGTTACACTCAGTGTTAAGTGGTGTCTTGTATAACCTTACTTTAGATCCTATTAGTCTGTGGGACATTGGTGTGAACAGAAAGTCAATAATAGTACTGTAGCTACCTAAAGGCTAGCAGTTTCTTTGGCATGTATTTTAAGAAATGTCATGGTTAATAAAGTATATTAAGCATTAAAAATGTTATCTTTCCTGCAAGGTTAAAGTTACAAGGGAGAACAATCAAAATTATATTTTATAAATAGAAGAAATGGAGCTCCAGATGATGAATGGTCATACAAAGGATGTCGGGTAAGCCACAGATACTTAAATAATAATGTCTATACAATAATTATTACCTGATAATGGACAAACTGTTGTTGGATGAGCCATTAAGAAAAAGCAAGATTCTATCTAAATAAGCAACGGTATGTAATGCTTTAACTGCTCAAGTGGTTAGTAAAATCAATTTGGTCCATTTCTTGTGTAAAATATTGAATTTCTTGAATCTTTGCACAAATGGCCTTTATCCAATTTGTTTACCTCCCACGTCTGAACGTATATTGATATTGTAGGTTTGACGATCTTGATGCTATGGCTGAACATGAAGAATTTCTTCAACATAAAGGTGGAAACACGAAGGAACACCAGTTTACAGATGTGAGGATCTTTTTTTAGCACTCATCCTACCAACATATTTTACTAAACATGGACTGGGGTCAATTTGCAGAAATTTCAAGTAATAATTTTTATGTCCTATTTATATGAAACCAATATAAGGTAAAGCATTCAAACTTCGGCTTTGAAATACAATTACAATTAGGTAATTTAGCAGACGCTTTTATTTCAAAGTGACTTACAAACACATGGTGCTATTACAAGGAGCAGATAGGGGTTAGGCATCTTGCTCAAGGATGCTTACAGGTAGGCCATCTCTGGGGCTCGAACCCACAACTTTCTGGCTGGGAGTCCAACACCTAGACCACTAGACTTTCTACTAAGTTTTTTTTTTTTTTCTAACTTGGAACCTAATTTGACCTTGGGAAGAGCAGTACAGTATTTACGGTCATCAGCACATGGAGTGGGGAAACAAGGGTGGATTCTAGGCCTATTTTGTTGGTGTCTGAAGTTGGCCAGTTCACATTTCAGCACCACTAATTTTTCTTGATGACAATATGGATGAGTTTGCATTCTTAAAGGCATTTGTGTAATAGCATAACTCTTCTTTGTTCAGTTTGAGGGGAAGACTTCATATGGGATGTCCATTTTTAACCTCAGTAACGCCATTATGGGAAGTGGAATTCTGGGCCTGGCCTTTGCGATGTCCAACACGGGAATCATTTTTTTTATGTGAGTGTACACACCAAACACAACATCCCACATTGTGTGTGTGTGTGTGTGTGTGTGTGTGTGTGTGTGTGTGTGTTTGTGTGTGTGTGAGTGAATCAGTAACTACGTGTCCATTTGTTTACATTTGTAACATAGTATGGCAATTCACTATGTTTGTAAACAAACAATTATTAGTTTATTAGGTTCCCCATCAGACATGTAAACTAGTTTACTAGTTTATCTTGTTTATATAAATAATAAATAATAATATTGGTAATGATAAAAAAGTGAAATTAGAAAAAGATGAAATGCTCCCTATGTTTATGTACAAGAACAATGGGTGGGTGCCTGTAAGTATTCAAATTTATAGGCTTTTTCTGTGTCTGTCCGTGTGTTTTTAATGAGAAAACATGAAATACATCTAAGAGACAAGCGCTGTATATAGACGGATGTATGGAGGTGCAGCGTGATTATAAATACGCTGCCTTCCTCAATCAGATTTGAGTGCTTAGAAATAGCCTGTAGTGATCAGTGTGTTTATGTTGTGGGGGAGGAAGGCCAATGATATACGTCATTCACTAATCTTTATCTGTTGTCCAAACCGCCAAAAGGTATCCCCACTAGATACTGGGCATTTCTTCTACTGTATGTCATTATGTCATTAATGCGTGTGGGACAATCTTTAGTACAGTGTTTCTCAACTGGTGGGTCCTGACCCAAGAGTGGGTCGCAAGCTAGTGTGGAGTGGGTCGTAACTTAATGACCAAGGACAAATGTGGGTCCTGAGGTTAGACCAGTTGAGAACCACTGCTTTAGTAAACACATTCCTACTGGCGTAATAGTCTATTCAGATCTTGCTAAATGCATAGCTAAGCATTACACTGTGTGTGAGTGAGTGTTTACAATTTTTAGCCAAAACAGTAACGTAGACATTGGCTGAGTCACTTTCACTGACAGTGGTGAATAAGGATTTGTCAATTAAGTAATTCTTTAGGGATAAATGTGTCTGCTCATGTAATACCTCTCTTAGAATGTCATTCTCATTCCTATGCCAGAATCCTTTTGGTGTGCATTGCTATCCTGTCAGGCTATTCAATACATCTTCTACTACGAAGTGCTGGAGTAGTTGGTAAGTTAGCTCATACCATTGTAGAAACACAAAGTCTCACACAATACAGCTTTTGTCAGTCCTATGTGACATTCATGTGTTGTTTAGGCATCCGCGCCTATGAGCAGCTTGGAAACCGGGCTTTTGGTCACCCAGGCAAAATGTTGGCTGCCATGATCATAACAGTACACAACATAGGAGGTACAGTGCCAGTGTCTTTTGGAGAGCTCCTAATGACTCGCTGATTATCTCGTGGGAAGCGTGCATTCATTTACATCTAATTGTGTTTACTTTTGTCTAGCAATGTCCAGCTACCTCTTCATTGTCAAGTCTGAGCTGCCACTTGTCATTCAGGCCTTCCTGGGTAAACATGAAAACACTGGGTGAGCACTGCTATAATATTTCTGCCGTGGATTAGTTAAGTTGTACGGTAGCTGCAGTGGGTGGCGGACTATTGACTTCATCTGTTTGTCTGTCTCTCAGAGAGTGGTTCTTGGAAGGAAAATACTTGATCATGATTGTTAGTTCTGCCATCATTCTTCCACTAGCAAGCATGAAACAGCTTGGTATGTGTTACCATCACGTCATTTATAATTTTCTTTTTTAACATCCCACTCATTACCAGCTACATTATCACCCATTGTCCAGTCTTAAAGATACACTCCTTGATTGGTTTATAGTGCCCCAAAAGCGCACAGTTTGCTTGAAATATTGAAAATAGTGTGTGAATGTGGCTTTTGGGGAGGGTAGACGACGTCAGCCTATGAGCGCTGTAGGGGGGGAGGAGTAGGGAGTTGCAGCCACTCTGCACTCAGGAGGCACATACACACATGTAACTCCAATCCAAAACGTTTTTGGAACGCTGGTATTTAACCACAGGAGTAAATCCAAAAAAAGGAGTGTGCCTTTAACATCAGGCACAGGAACTACCCACTGTCCAAGTTGATTATTGAACTTTTTGTTGTCATTGCAATCCAGGTTACCTGGGCTATACAAGTGGCTTATCTCTCTCCTGCATGGTGTTCTTCCTCATTTCGGTGAGTCTTTGCAGCTGAAGTAGACCATCTTTAAAGTATGGACACCTACTTGAGCACTGATACTACTACCTTTTTTTTAGTATTCGGTTGTTTATGGTTCTGTTTGTCATTTGTCTGAGGGTTGTCAAGAAGCATGGACACTAAAACTGTAGAGTACTCGGATACAATTACGTAATCGTATCCGTAGTAATCGTAGTAGTCCTCATAACGGTAGTAGTCTGGCGGGTATGAGTACTCTACGGTTTTAGTGTCCATACTTCTTGACACTAAAACTGTAGAATAGCTGAAAGCTGAAAAATAGCATATGCTATTATTTGTCTAGTATTTTACCCTGAGCTAATATGGTTTTGTTTCACCAGGTGATCTACAAGAAGTTCAACATCCCATGCCCGTTCGAGGGGCAAGATGTTAATCTCACTGACTTTGCCCATGTTCTGGTCAATGGGACTGGCTTGGCAGACGACACCTGCGAGGCCAAGCTATTCACCATGAACTCACAGGTTGGAGCCAGCGCCCTTAATATCGCCATGCAGATTATATTATATTATATTATATAGCAATTATAATGTCTTTTTTCCTTGGCTAAAGCGCTTGGTTTACATACTATACTACTTATGATGTATTTTAGACAGCATACAGCATCCCAATCCTGGCCTTCGCATTTGTTTGTCACCCTGAGGTTCTTCCCATCTACACAGAGCTGAGAGAGTGAGTATTTATGCATTAGTCCCAAGGCTAATAATAATACATTCAAAGTATAGTCCTATATCAAATCACAGAAAAAGTGCATTCTAATACACTAATGTCAGTTCTCTGTTCCCCTTTTTAACCTAGTGCTACAAAGAAACGCATGCAGGGTGTTGCAAACATTTCCATCCTGGCCATGTTTGTGATGTACCTGCTAACTGCGCTTTTTGGTTACCTCACATTTTACGGTAAGGCCCAGAGCAGCTCTCGGAGTAAATGTGGGACAGTCCAGAATTTTGGATTATTCAGATACTAATTATGGGGTACCTACTTAAAGGTAACCTAAGCAATGTACATAAAAATGAAAATATATGATCTTAAATATATTTTAAAATGTGTACACTATATTGAGACTAAGATTCAATTAAGAAGAAGAAGAGTTATTTTTTTAATCTACATAGAGGGACCCACGGGTAGTGGAGGTTGGCGTGTTTACCCATAGGGTTTGTATTGGCACAGCTTTATACTATCACTAGGTGGTAGGGTAAAGTTTTTATAAAGCACTTTTCTAAGGGCTCACTCCAGGAGAATCTATCTCCTACCAAGTAAATCTTGGATTGCAATATCCTTTTAATGATTATTAGCATGGCAAAGTTATAAGTGAATGCCACAGACATGACAGTTGTTTCCTATGTGTAGCTGCTTCTGAGCCAGAGCTGTTGCATACCTACAGTCTAGTGGACCCCCTGGATGTACAGATTCTGTGTGTGCGTTTGGCTGTGTTGGTGGCCGTCACTCTAACTGTCCCCGTCGTTCTATTTCCGGTAAGATACACATCTATCTTTGCACTTTATAAGTGCACCCAGATGTTCCCTAACATGGCCGTTGTATATTTTCAGTATGAGCGACAATATATAATACTGTATGTGATCATGATGTTTACGTGATTACAGATATGTATTTAAAACTAGTTAGTAGGACATTATATATGTAATTGAGCATCTATATCAAAAGAAATTTTTTTTAATTTATTTAGCACGAGTACTTTAAAGGACCAGTGTGTAATATTTAAGAGGCTCTAGTGACAGAAATGCAATATAAGATCCACAACTATGTTGTCAGTGGTGTACA
>JAOEHI010005241.1:0-37018 GCA_025447815.1 Percopsis transmontana | reverse complement strand
CCCCACTCCAAACCTTTTGGTGTGTCTGCTGTTCATTCAGTTTAAATTAACATTTGTTACCTGTGCTGAAAGCACAGGTAACAAATTGACATACTACTATGACTCTAAATACTGACATATTTATAGAGGTTAAATAAATTATGTTACATTTTAAAATAAAGTTTCCAAAACATTTTTTTTGGGGAATACACAATGGTTCATAACAGATAGCTGATTGGCTGTGTGGGGGTTGCCAGGCAAGAAAAGCTTGAAGACCCCTGCACTAGGTGACAGTATGAACTCTAGTATGAACTCCAGTGATTGTTTGAATTTTTTCCATGCGGTATAAGTATATTCTTAGTATATTATTTAACAAATTACACTGTGTGGGGGTTTGTGGCACTATAGCTTGGCAGATGGTTTGGCTGGACAACTCTGTCCTTTCTGCCAATGCAAATGTGGTGGAACAGGTGGCATAAGTAACATGTTTAACACGGGCTACACAATTTATAAATTCAACCTTTACCTGACCTTGAAAATCCAGGCACTTACATATAAGCATGACTGACGCAACCTACACACAAAGGTGATGTTAAATTCTCCCTGAAGAAACTTTAATTGATGACCCGCTGTTCACTATCCCAAAGACGTTGTGAGGGCTAATTAACAAGCCATCAGCCTGTCCTTTTCCCTGTGAATCACCATCGTCCAACTCAAAGCCCCCGGAATCTGGCTGTGGTTAATTGCTGTTGGCCTGTGCACCGTCAACAAAGAAAAAAAGGCAGAGGGAGGGGGTGGGCCTGTCCCCTCCAACAAAATCACTTGGACTAGAAAAGGGTGAGAATGCAGAGGAACAAAAACAACACTTTCCTTGCCACTCACGCCTCCAGTTTATATCGTGAGAGAGTAAGTCAGCAACTAAAGTAAAGGAGTTTTGTGTTTTTTAAACCCAAACGTAATTGTTAAGGTGAGAAATCGTGGCTAGGTGTTAGAAGCATCACGGGAGAGAAGAAAGATGTAGCCTCTTTCAGAGAGTGTATATGTGTGTGCGTGTACGCACTGGTCAGTGTGTGTCCACTCACCCTGCTCAGGCCCATGTGATAGCTGCTCTTCTCAAGGTCCAAGGACTCCAACAGCTCCTCTACGGCCTGCGACAGCCAAATAAACAAACAAATCAGAAAGAGAGATCGCTCGCTCCGATCACATGGCACATTCGACCAAAGAGTGCTACTGTATCACAGCGCCATGGCAACAGCCACCCTTCGTTTCCCCAACACCAGTCTACCCTACCGTTCCCACTCCCTCGAGGGACTTGAAAGCACACAAGTCAGTCTGACAGGCTTCCCCATTTCCTGTCAGGTTGACCAGGCGTGTCAAATCTACCTTTGCGTTACAGTTTAGCCCAGGGTTTGTGCCTCCTGCAGGGATGTGGGACGATCTTAACGTTTTTTTAATTGTTATTTAATAAGCAAATGTAGGCCGGGGTTATTGCTTACTTGCACGGGAACATTCTTGGCACGGCTGCGGTTGCAGGTTAAATGTCTGGCTGCAGGCGTTATGACAACATGATGCTGGGCTAAAAGGAAGTGGCAGAACTAGGCCGTCAGCAGCAGGCGGGAGAAGTGTTTGTTTGGCATGAGGCCAATTTAACACAATCTCTCTTCCTCTTGTTTCTGAAAAAGCTATTTTTTCTGTTCTTTCCTTGAATTGTATACCCTTTTCTCTTTATCCCAGTTCACCCCTCTTTCTCTCTTGCTTTCTCTCCCAATCTTCTCCCCAAACCCTCCAGGGGCCAGACTACCCATTAGTTCTCTGTGAGCAGGCTATGGCTCGATAGCCTCATCTCCAAGGAGCCATATTACTAACATGAGCATTAGTGCCCAAGTGTGGTAAATGTGTGAGAATAAGCAGCCCCAGTTTCACCAATACATATTTCATACATATTTCATTGGGTTTAAATCTCTCTTGATGACAGTAGACATTTAATAAAGTGCACTGGTTCACATGCCATTGAAAAGACATGGCGGCTGTCTCTTATGTTCTGGCCATTAGCTTGCATTCATTAACCTGAACCACCTTCTTAAACATCAATCAACAGGGAAAACTATTACACCTAGTGATTACTAGTGGTTCACAGCAAGAAGGTCGTGGGTTCGGGTCCCAGAGTTGGTCTACCTATAAGCATCCTTGAGCAAGATGCCTAACCCCTATCTGCTCCATGTAATAGCAGAATGTAATTGTAAGTCGTTTTGGATAAAAGCGTCTGCTAAATGACCTCATTGTAATTGGGGTCAAAAAGTTAGAAATCCACTTATATTTTATATTTTAGCAGGTAGCTAATCATACCCCCCTAGTGTAGAGACAGTAGGGGGGTATGCTCCCCCATCCCCCCCAACTGTACGCCCCGGCTAATCACAGCCTCATCCGGGCCGCTGTGAGTAGAATGCAGAGAAGAAATGAATCATATACTCTGGTTTGTACGTAAAGGGATGTTCAAGCGCCTATATAAAAGGCTTTGAAAGATAACGAGACAGGCAAACGGGAGACGAGGGAATGAAGGGCGGGGGTGAGGTAGGGTGGGGGAGCACTCCTCACAATGCCAGTAATTAATCAGTACAGCGTCCATATGCTGCCAGCCAGTGCAATCATAATTAATTACACACTAGAGCGCCTCTTGCAGTTTGGAAAGGACGGGGGAGAGGAAAGGAGGATAGCTGCAATAGTGGGAGTGTTCACACGGTGGGGGGCAGAGAGAGAGAGAGGGGGAGAGAGAGAGGAAGCCAAAGAGCAATACAACTGACTCTCTTCTCGTCGGTGACGATGTAGTTGCGGCCGTGCTTCTTAGTGAGGTGGGGTGCCAAAACGTCAAAGCGCCGCCGGAATTCGGAGAAAACCATGTGGTCAGGGTATCCTAACACAGACGGGGAGGGGGGGGAGCAAATCAAAAATCAAGGTTGTGAAGGTAGTCATAGTAAACATACACACTCACACAGGTCACGTACGCCCAATGCAAATTACACACAGGTGGATCGCACACCTCCGCAAAAAGTATTGCAGTGGCAGGAAGTAAGGAACAGGTTTGAAGACACACAAGGAAAGCCCCAGTACCTTGCCTGTAGATGCGTAGGGCATCCAGTAGCTTGGAGCCGCGGAGCTGGGCCCTGAGCAGGCCCACGTCCAGTGTCATGAGGCCGGCGTCAGGGACACGGGGGTCACCTCCAGCGCCCACCGCCTCAGCTTTGGGCAACAGGCAGTGAACAAAGTGCACCCTGGACCGACGCACCGTGTCAATCAAAGCATCCTGGGAAAGCAAAGGAACATACGTTCAATGATTTCGCTATCCGATTTGGTTTTTGTTGGTATGGGGGCAAAGCGTTGTAGGTGTACCTACACAGTCTCTCTTTGTCCAACAGAACTAGTTACTAGCATAATATAATAATAGGTGATAATAAGACAATATAATAATAATATTATTAATATACTACTAGGTAAATAATAGAGTTCCCTTCTCACCACTTGCAGTTTGATTTGGATGCAGAGGCTCTTTTTCTTGACAGCAGCCATGCCTGTGGTGAAGGTCTTCCTCATGCTGGTGGCGCGTCGCAGGGCCAGCTGGGAGCCCCCCTCCAGACCGGCGATGGAGCCCGACAACACGGTGGCCCCGCCTGACCGCCCCATAAACAGCCCGCTGATGTTCTTCCTGTGGTGGGGGTCGAGGGTGAGTAGGGAAGGGAATAATATTGAATAATATTATTAGGAATAATATAAATAAGAATATTGCACAATATTGCATCAAACAAAATGTCAAAATTGTGTTATAACTTAAGAAACCACAATAACTTTATACAGGTGTACAGGTATACAGGCATGAAGACAAGACAATGCTTTTCTTTAACAGAGAAATGCAATCAAAAGTGTGCTCCCACACACAAACACAGCGGAGCAACTGCACATGCTTTTACTTTGAAGGGGAATCAAACATTGATTGATACCTCAATTATATAGTACATGGAGCTCATCTAAACGCATTTGTTGGCATACTGTAGTGCAGTGAAGTGCATATGTTGATGGGCTTGTATATGCATTGTTATATGGGCTCACTGTGCTGCCTGCTGCGCTAATCAAAGCATTGATTTCACGTTCCATGAATCTATTTGGATGGAACTTGATCTGGATCAACTGTTCTTAGCTCCCTGTAGCCTGTTTAATTAGGGGGAGGGCAAGGTGAGGTTGAAGACGGGATTTTTGAAAAGCTCCGGTTTCAGTGCTGGAAAACGCTGGAATTAGTGTGGATGGTAGGCCAAAACAGAGAGATAAACATAGCTTTTCAAATGAAACCGTGCTAGTGTTAGTGTGGACATGGCCTTACTAAATTGGTAACTAAATGAACAAAGGGTCAATTCAATTGAAGAGCCACAATGAATTTTGACTTTAGAATTAAGATTGAGGTTTATTTGCTTAGAATTTATATATATGTCCGTCAAAGGATGTGACCTGTATATGTGATGAATGTTCCTGTATCACTATAGTAACTCCGGGGCTCGAACCCATGACCTTTCAGCTGGGAGTCAAAAACCAGATCACTAGACTATTATGACAATCCTGTACTGTCTAAATATATACATAATCCATTCAATCTTTAGCTTCTCAAATACGTTTGCTTTCAGTAGCAATCACCTCTGAAATTAGATGCTAGACTAGAAACGACTATAAAGAGTGTCTGTCCAGATTTGGCCCAAGTCATGGTCGTGGTCATCCTGATTTTAATCAACAAGACATTATGCCTGATCGTACTTCTGCGAGTCCTGCAGGAGGGTGACGGCGTTCTGCATGGCAGGGTTGTGCTTTGCGTGGCTCAGCCAGCCCTGAGCATTGTACTCCACCCAGTCAGTCCCGTGGCTGTGGCCCAGAAGGAAGTGGTGGGGTTTCTCTCCCTTCAGCAGTAGGCTGGGTCCTGGAGAGAGGAGGGACAGTGGAGTTAGTGTTGGTGTATGCTGTTGGATTATTTGGTCACTACAGGCAGAGCAGTGAAAAGACAATTCACACACTTATTGGGTAGGTGCATATGTGTTTTTGTACTTCGTCCAATCGTGTCCTTTCATATCTAAACATAATGGTGGAATGGCTTCTGATGAAAGTAGACCCTCTCAGCTGAGACTGGATGCACTTAACCTACTTGTATATTATGCATAAACACTACCCATGAAAATACACTGTTCTGTATATCACCCCGTATATCACCCCGGTAACTAGTGCGGCACACCTTGTGTTTATATTTATTCTGTATTATATGTCCATATTTACAGTCAAGACATGTTTCCACTGCTGTAGTTTTGGCTAATAGAAAAATGATGGAAATGTTGCGTAGCCTACAAGCCATTTGTCATACAGGAAATGCAACCAACAAGATAATCAAACAGATGACTCAATATTTCATTTCAAGTCAAGTACACCTGAATGCCTTTTTTTTTTTTACATTAGAAACAAATTACCTTGTATGCAATGTATATTTGGTTCCTCCAGTAAATTGACTGGACTAATAGCATTTCTCAATTTCACCTGCTTTCATATCTGTCATAAAGTCATATCTGCCGTGTCAAATCTACTATAAATCGACCTAAAATATTCTTCAAGCCGAGAACCAACATCCTTTACCCTAGTTGATCATTGAAAGCACTTGTCATTGCTCCATCTTGAAATGTATTATTCTCTCATTGGATATTCTTCCAGCCTCTTTGACTTGCGTAATGAAACTAAATTGGGTGACTCTCCTTGTTGGAAAGCTTACATTTCAGGGTCCCTTTTAATTCATCACTTGATATAAATCCACAGCTTTATCTAATATGTATGCTGGGTTTGCTGCATCTAAACTCAAGTGAACAAAATCAAAAAGGTTACTTTCGTTACTTTCCTTAATGAAAAGAAGAAAACTCAAAACTTAAATCACAGTGTACCTCCAACTTTATTACACTAATTTGACTAGATTTACCCAGTGAGATCATAGCTTTTATCTAAACCGACCTGGTTAGTGAGTTTTAAGAAAAGTGCAAGAGAGAAGTGCACTCGAGACTTTCACTTGAGTGATATTACAAAAACCTTTCACTTCTTTTATATTATAAAATGTATTAAGGTTTTGCATCCACAGCTGTAGAAGGCCATAGCTAGTGGACTCTCCTAGCTAAGACAATGAGTAAGTGTGTAAAAATGTATCAATGTTTTCTCCTCTGCAATCACACTTCAATAAATAATTACAATTAGATCATTTAGCAGACGCTTTTATCCAAAGCGATTTACAGTTACATGGTGCTATTACATGGAGCAGGTAGGGGTTAGGCATCTTGCTCAAGGATGCTTACAGGTAGGCCACCCCAGGGAAGAACCCACGACCTTGCGGCTGGGAGTCCAACACCTAGAACACTAGACTATCCTGCCCCATAGATAAATATAAATGCTTACAACTAAACTTAAAGCAAAAATGACTGCCATCATGTTTATGGATCTCCTAGAACATTAGTTCCCAAAGTGGGGTTCAGGCGGATGGCTGCTCCCAGTCGTACTACAAAAGTTCATAAAAATCGGTCAGAATTGTAAACAAGATAGTAGAAACCTTTTTAACATTTTATTTTTTCCATATTAATGAAAAATGTTTATATAATTGTATGCTATTATTGTCTCTGTATAGAAAGTGTACATAGCTTGTGACCCCTCCCATACAAGGGTATGAACCATTTCTTTTGAGTTTCATGATACCGTTTCATGAGCCAAAAAGGTTTTGCATCCACAGCTGTAGAAGGCCATAGCTAGTGGACTCTCCTAGCTAAGCAGACAATGAATGAGTGTGTGTACTTACCCTTGTTTTCTCCCTGTGTGGGGCCGTAGTAGCTGAAGAGCCTCTGCAGGAGAGTTTCCTCTGAACCTCCAGGCTGCACAGCCTCCTCCTCCATCAACCACAGCAGGCCCCGTGCCTCATCTGTCCTGGCCAATGTACGCACCTGCTCTCACACACACACACACACACACACACACACACACACACACGCGCGCGCACCGCTTTAATACACAGAGCATGGCACGCAGATCTACAGTGACTGATATCCTAGGCTCTTCTGTACACACACAAACAAACACCGACCTACAATGAGGATATTAAAGGATAAGGATGTGTAAAATGTATAATGTTCTAGAAACATGAAATAAACCTGGTAGTGATTATCTAAAGAAATGTCCAACTAAATGTACCATATTTTCCGGACTATAAGTGGCACCGGAGTATTAGTAGCATATATCATAAAATGTGGTGTTAGGAGGAAAAAAAACATATATATATATTCACTTCGGTCTATAAGTCATATTTATATTTATTTAACAAGAATCCAAGAAAAACACTTTTTAATTAGCTGAAATCACTATTCGGTTACAGATTAAATTAGCCTAAAGAACATAGGCTAGATTTCGTTGCTAGGCATAACAAGCCACCTTAATTAAAAGTTTCTGCTGCTCGATTACGGTTTTCGGCTGCATACTTTATATTCTGCAGTTTAAATTTTGCAGTATAGCTTTTTCTTTTTGGTGGGATTTTGTTTGTGTTCTCAGTTTATTACGTTTAGTAAAAAACTCTCTTTTTTTCCCGATGGTGCAGAAGCCAGTACAGAAGCCAGTTTTCAATTGTCACGAGTGTATACATCTCTTGGTCATAGTCGGTATGCAGTAGGGCTGTGCTAAAAAAACGATACAGCAATATATCTCAACATTTATTTTCGTGATATACTGCATCAATTTCAAGATCAAAAATCAATTCTTTAAAAAAATATATATATATTGTTTTTTTGTTTTTTTTTAAGATTCTCGTTTTAAAAACGGTGTGTGAACTACAACTACTAGATGTCGCAGTATGGCTAGTTGCCTAGAATTGACGGCCCCCATTTCTGGTAGAGTGAAATTTGGATGCAACATGACAGACGCAGCTGACAAAATTACAGCAGCACCTTAAAAATATAAAGCCGATGTGTGGTATTTGAGCTCTCTTTTTACATTTTCAGTGAACTATGTATGTATGTATTATATCGCAATGTATCGTGATGTAATCGCATCATGACCCTTATATCGTGATATGTATCGTATCGTGAGGTCCTTGCCAATACCCAGCCCTAGTATGCAGTGTATTAGACAAAATACACATAAGTCGCTTTGGAATATTAGTCGCAGAACCAGCCAGACAACAAAAAAAAACATGACTTATATTCCGGAAAATACTAAGTAAATAGTCTAGTCTATGAATCTATCTTAAATGCTGCAGGACACTATTTTGTTGTCATGGCTTTTCAGCCCATAACAGCTAGCCACATTAATACATAGTGCCCCTTCCAATTGACAGTAAAAACGTTGCTTATTAAAAAAGGTGTACATGAATTGTCCATCTTTTCACCACATTTCAAACAGAAGTCCTTGCAAAATAGGAAAGCATTGTATTGCACTGGGATATTAAGATTAAAATAAAAATCATATGGTCAGCCATCATAACCTGAACAAAACAAAAAAAGGATGCTAAGACACAAAAAAATACTTTTTTGTGTCTTAGCTTGTGCTAGTGTTATTCCTCCAGTCTAGGGTGTTTGTGAAATTAGTGTGGCAGGCATGTGCTACCATCGTGGAAGCCAAGAGCTATGAAGTCTGACTTTGACCAAAACAGAAGGTTAATTAGGTTTTGGAGCCTTTTGTTGCTCAAAGGATGCAGATACTTTGTATTGTTTTACTGAAACCTAATTAATTGGTGTGGTGATACGTATATCCTTTTCAAAGATACTGTATATTAAAATTACATAATTAACAGTTTCTCAAATTCAAAGCAGAAAAATATAGTGTCTTGCTAGTGTGTTGATATCTTTAAAACTGGTAAATGATTTGTTTGCACAATATACCTATATAATCTTTCTAGTCCTTTTCTAGGGTCATTCATCACTCCAGTTCTTTATCAGAGCTAAATCTTTTTTGCATATAGAGTGCATACACTTGCTTTTACAATTAATTTCAACACATCTCCACCAAAATCTAATTTGAATTAAAATAGTAGTTGGTGTCATTTTCTGAAACAAATACACATAAATTCCAAATCTTCATGAAACGAATCAACTGTAATGTGCAAAAACAAGGAAAATATGTACAGAAGATACAAAGTAGAACACAAACTGTATCTTACTGTAGATGTAACAGTTACCTATGAAAAGAAGTTAGCTTTGCCATTAAACATGGCTTAAACACAAAACATGCATTGGGTTGAGGTTTCTTGTGCTTACCAGGGCTTGGGTCGAGGCTTGGTCAATAGCTGCTACAGACATTGAGGTACTGGATTCTATGTCATCTAAAGCAAGCTCTATGTTTTCCTAGATGCAGGGGGGATAAAGGGGTTTGGGTTAATCACCTATATTGGGGTTACCAGTAGATAAGGCGAAATCATATGCATCTAGTGGATTATGAAATTAACGAATGATGTTCTGCAGATTGGGTTGCGAGTTTGTACACAGAAATAGAAGAAGTAGATTTCTAAAATTGACATTTCTGTTACACATTTGTACTACACATTTTATTAAAAGGTACACTCCTCGACTTCCTCCCTAGCTTGCAGTTTGTTTTCAAACAACTAAACAAAAGTGCTCTGGGGGTGGGGCAGAGAAGAGCCTATTAGCTCTGTAGGGAAAGGAGTAGAGAGGAATGCAAGCTACTCAGCAGTCGGGTGTCGGAGGGGCTTGTGTTTTTGTAAAACTGGTTACACAAGGGTAATTCGGGACACAAATTGAGGAGTGTACCTTTAAAGAAAGTGTTTGGTAAAAGGCATCCACTGTATGTCCAGACAGATTAGCTTGATAGGAATCTGCAGAGGGAAAATGGGTCGCTGCAACACTGGTAGTGACTTTGCGTATACTCATGTGGCTGTCAGCTGTCATAAGACAGTATTTACAATGGCAGTTTCTATGTCTACTGTGTAGTCAGCATGCGTGTGAGCACAGTATTAATATGAATGTGTGCCACCGCCCAGTGGTTTGGCCCCATAGCCCCTGGAAGCACCTCCTTGTATCTTTCCAGTTCCTGGACAAACGTGCGCTCATGAAAGAGCGTCTGCAGCCTCTCCTGAGTGTAGTTGTGGCAGAGCTCCTCAAATGTTGCCCCCCGCTGGTGCTGAGCTGTGCGCGGGTTCTGAAAGCCAGGCGTGTCCACGATCAGCAGGGAACACAGCGAATGCTGACTCGACTTCAGAGCCCTGGAAGATGCCAGGTAGGGAACAGGGAGAGGAAGAGATAAAGGGAGGGGATAATGAGTTTACAGATGTATATAGAAGCATAGGCGCCTGAGCAATGGAGCAAATGCACCCCCATTATTCAATTAGGGGAAGCAAAGTTATGGTTTTGTTAACCCACTTTTTGTCTTTCTGAAAAATAAAGTTATCAACAGTCCCCGCAATAAGTTGATTATATACAAGCAGCCTATATGAATGATAAACTAAAACAAGTAATACAATTTTTTTTATTTTAAATGAAAAAATGTAAATAAAAACTCTTTAAGTTTGTTCAGTCGAAGCCATGGCTGATCATTTGACACAGCATGCATGAATCCAGACAGGATGAGTCTGTGAGATACCTGTACAGCGTTATGAGTTTCCGGTTATTTTCTGAAATGTTCTCCCGCTAGCGCAGCGAATGGAGTCTGGTAATGTTAGTGAGTTGAGGTGACAAAATGCAAAGTTTCTACGCAAATACAGGTATATTTATGGATTATACTGCCGAATTGACAAGAAGACTGTTGACATTTGATGCCTTTTATCTTGTGTTTCTAGAGTTATGTGTTTTTACGGACACATAGCCTAAGGAATTGTAAATAGGCCTTTGTCATATTACTTAAAGAGAGTTTGGCATAGGCTAATCTTTTAACTTTTTGTCAATTATATACTGTTATTGATGCATTCTTAGTTTTCATATATAACTAATCTAGACTAGTGAAAGAGGCGGTTTCTTATCTTAATCCAAGAGGATAGGTGGTGTAGAAATGCAGGAAATTTGTTTTAAATTACACTTTCCTGGGGGAGGACCCCCACATCCACGCCAATATGTATCTTTCCAAGTTTGCTCCCCCCATTTTAAAACATAACCAGGCGCTCGTGTATAGAAGTATAAACTGTAGACAAAGAAATACAAACTGAGTGAAATAAAGTTCGATGGGTGTTTCCTCTATCAAACACGATTTGGTAATTAAATTATTTATTAACCAACTAACTTGTCTGTCCTCACAAGAGACAAATATAGTTTTACTAAAACTATAGACCTGGTAGGTGATGATGTTTCATGGTTTTTCTCCATTCTTGATCAAAAATGGATCACGTGATATATAGACCATTCTCATTTTGTCTACCTTGTTATCGATATACAGTATATCGATATAGATAGTAAAATAGTAAAATGAAACTGCTACTACATCCTAAATCCTGCGGAAATATTGCTTACAAGGTCTATACGAAAGTACAGAAGTCATGTCAGGAGGAAGGAAGTAAAGACAGACCGGTTAATGAGGGAGATGACCAAGGTGAAGATCTCTGAGTAAAAGCCAGACGCCACGGCCTCCAAACACTCCAGGGCTGTCACCTTTTGCCCTGCTAGCAGAGACATTGAATCACAGAATCAAGAGTGAGCCAGGTCAAGCAGAGAGGAGGGACCACGAGAGAGAAAACTGATATTAGGATCAAAAAGACCACACCCTAAAGATGACCCTACTTGGCCAACTGGAAGCTGGTTACTTACCTGAGCCGTCGCCCTGGCCCGCCTCGTCGGGGCCCCCTCTGAAGGAGGTGGAGTGCTGAAGACCTTTGGCCTGGTGTTTGAAGATGGAGGAGGAGAGCTCCTCCAGGGTGCAGCCCAGCAGGTAGGCTGCCTTCTGGGCCCACTCGTGACGAGCAAACTGCTTGCGTCCCGCTGGTGTGGGAGTCGGGAGGAGAGAACACAAGGTGACAGCTTTAATGGTTTTGGTAGTGGCTGGCTTGTTAACTTGTTAGAATATGATTGAGCGTAAATAGTGATGTTTCCAATAAGTGTGAAAAACTATCATTTTCTTTATGAGATAATGCACATTTGAAAGGGTCAGATTTGAGAGGTCTCTCCAGTGCTGGGATCTGATGGTTTGACAGCATAGAGATATTGAGGAATAAAGCATCCCTGACTGAATAAGGATACTGAAATTGGTTTTGTGGTAGTGGCTACATGATAGGAGTCAGGAGATTGATTTTCAACATGAGATTTCATGTATTCCTTCTGTATATAGTGTAATTGTTCTGTAAAGCCTAAAGAGGAAGGGATGGGGGGGGGGGGATTTAACTACATATTTGTGTTTTGAGAAGTCACACAGAACACATGGTACAAGAGCATGTTCATAGAAGGACTGCATATCAAAATGAGTTTGGAGGAATCTCAAAGCATTAGTGTTGGAATGGACCAAGGGAACTTGGCTGCCTGTGTATAGTGTCCCAATCAAACAACAACACTGATTCCCATCCAAAGAAGCAACTGGGGCCATCACCAAGCCAAAAAAAAAAGAAAAGAAAAAAGAAAAAAAAAGGGGGGGGGGGGTGAAAGGGTTCTCTTGGGTGCATGGGAAAGTGCTAAATGGTGAAGCTAAACTTAACAAGTTTTGCTTTGCGCTGCAGATTTGAGGATGCGTTGTATGGTGGTAGCGGCTGGGGAGCCAAATGTGGGAGACATGGAGAGGAATCACACTGTGTGCTTTAAAAAGGGACAACAAAGTTCTGATCCCCGTGATTTTAATCTTGCCGAATAGAAAAGGGCTGAGAGGGTGGAGGGATTGGGTGTCATGAAGAGAGAGAACCCAAGAGAGAGGCAGAGAAAGAGATGAAGAGGCAACCAGAGATGAGAGGAGAGGAGAAAACAATAAAAATGCTAATTGCTTAAGGTCTGGGAGGAACGATAACAGCGTTAAAGGCAGAATATACAAACAAGGGGCTTGAAATAAAAGTTATACGTAAAATAAAAAACACAATGACAAACAACTTTTCTTTTCCATTACCTTCATCTTCTTCTGTGTTTGATAAGGCGCGGCATGCAAACAAGCAAGTAGAGAGAGGGGGTTAGAGACACAACATTTATTGCAGTCATCTGTTCATATTCAGTAGACACCCGGCACCCCATGCTTTCAAACCACAAGCTTAGCAGCCACACAACAATTCTACACATCCTAGTCCGTTTAACAAGACAGGAGAATGCAGATAAATCCGCTGTCCACCCATAAATGTGTTTTTAATCGTTTTGGCTGATTAGTACTGCAGATATTCAAAATACCCAATTTTCATGTATACATTGATATGCCGTTGGCATCACAGAATACGTATTGAATTGTGATTCTTTTAATCGCAGTTAATCACAATCACAGTATTAAGGAAAATAATTACAGTGATTGTTTTTGTCATAATTATGAACAGACAGCTCTGATAACATTGTTTGACCTGACACATTGGCTTTTTCCAACGCGTATGTGTAATCTAGTTTAATATCCTTGTTTTTTCCCCTAAAAGTAAAGCATGTCTCTGGGAACTGAAGCTAAACCAGCACAAATGACACACGGCTATCATGTCTTTGATGGTGTTTTAACCTGTGTAGGCTATTATAAGGTAATTTTGTTGGAGACAAATTAGCCACGCTACAAACCTAAGGCTCTGCACTGCATGCTTTCGCATACACACTGAGCCCTAACCGTCCCCTCAAACATGTCAAGGCCACAAAATACAAAGTCAAGATTTGGATCAAACCCTTGATTTGTATCAAGGGATCTGAGAGTGAGACTAGGAAGCTGTCAGTCAAGGTCTGAAAAGAGATCCGACCAGCCAAACTAAAAAGACCTGTGTGGGTGCGCAGGAGGTTTAAACTTGAGGCAATTAACGACATTCACAAGGAGTCAGTGTGTCCTTAATTAAGGAATAGTATGAACGACAGTAGGATTATGAGTCCAGGGGCCTGGGATTGAACACCGCTGCTCTACATATAAGGGGTGGGCAGGACTGGTGTTTTCTGCTGACAAGCTAAATACAACATTTTTAGGTCCAGCTATAGGCAGGTATTTATGATGCTCGCAGCAGAACAAAAGTGGGTCTTATATCTGGGCTAAACTAAATCCTTAAAATAGGTAGGTAAAGAGGCACTAATGGGCCAGATATGAGAGGAGGCACAGACTTGCACCCAGAGAACACACGCAGGGCTCAAACTAATGCTGCTATAAACTGAACTGTTTCATTGTTCACGCCAAAGTGCGAAGTGGGACAGTTTCAGTTCTCTTTACTGTTGGAGTCAGCATGCCGTGTGCGGGCTGAACATCAAGACTGACCCCTGCTGGCTATAGAGAGCATGGTTATCTCGATTCAATCAATGTTTTAGTCAAGTTATTTTTTCTTTTTTGTCTTTTTTGAGTTATAAGGCTTTTGCAGTGAAATTAGGTTTTATGTCTTAAAAGAGTATTTTGTACATTATGATATTCTCATTAAGGCACACCAATACCAAATAGTTGGGTGGAAGCAACAATCAGGGTCAAAGAGGAGATATTATTATCTTTAAATGAGAAAGAGTTCTAAAGAGATCTAATACATCTCCTGTTTTCAGTCAGTCATTGCAATAAGCCTAAGTAGCAGCACCATGGATATGGTCTATACACACATTCAGTATTTGTTGAGATGAGCTGTGAACTGTACAGGGATGATTAAAAAGTTCATTACCACTACCAGCTACAACTGCGACAGCAGAAAGGTGAGGGGAGATTAGCACGGAGAAGTCGCTAACCAATCTGTCTTCATTAGAGATGGATGAAAAAATGTGTCTACGGTGCATTTAATGCATCAGCCCCTCCAAATTAGAATTTCTCACGAATGGGATGCTGTAGCCCACTTTGCCCTTCTTTCTCATAGGGGATAGTTAACGTGCTGCCAAAATTCCTAGTACAGCAGAACGATATCAAACCCTAAATAACATTGAACATTCAAAAGCTTCAGTAAACATAAACGCATAAACAAAATTATGACAGGTAAGGCTAGCCTTGCCTTTTACCCTACATTCGCACAGGCAGCGATTTTGTAGCTGGTTGTAGCTGAATCGCTGTGTAGCCGTTACTTGTGGACGCGCCTGTTCTGATGCTTATGAGGGAACTTTGTGTACCGTCTGTCTTGCTACATCTATGGGCATCCATGGGCAAAACAAACTACATCAATTGTAGATAAAGGTGTAGTTATATTTGTTTCTTTTCATATGTAATGCTATGTTCTTACTTGGAGGAATGATGGGGTAAAATCAGCTGCCGCCACAATCAGTTCCTCCTCCACTTTCGGTAGGAACACCAAGACCATTTAAACAAAGGGGGAATGTCAGATGGACACATCTACCCTCTAAATAGGCGTTGCTACCTAGTCACTATACCGTGTCACTCAAGTTCAGTAATCTCTCCCTGTTGCTAGGTCGCTGAGCTTTTGTCACCAGCCACAATTCCACTCCCTGTCTCTGTGTCGCCGGGCGCTCATTGAAATGAATGGCGTTGTCACTTTGTAGCGGGCTGTCGCTGTGTGAATGCAGGGTTAGTGTATCCACTTTAATTTGTACAAGACAGATTAGCACACACAGAGCACAGTTACACTGCAGTGTGCCAGTCGGGGGAGTTTACCTTTAGTGGCTCCTGCGGCCCCCAGATGGTAAATGGCCCCCAGGACGAGCCAGAGGGCTTTCTGCTCTTCACCTGAGACGCCTAGCACCTTCATGGCTGCCTGCAGCTTGGTGAACTGTTGGGAGGCCCGCTGTTTATCCTCAGGCTGGAGACAGGGAGGAGGAGGAATGCCAAAAAACACATTACATATTCTAAGGTGTACATTCTTTCCCCATACACGCACACGTACAGATTACACCAAAGCCCCACTGTGCTGTGTAATTACATGAAAGGCCAACACAGATGTAAACACAAGGTTGTCAGCCCACATAAGGGAATCACCTCAATCATACCATCTAGTGTAATTACCTTGGACTGAGGCAGGATCCCAAAAGCACTGTTCTCTGCAAAGTGGTTAAAGTGCAGCTCCGTTCTAAGGGAGGAGGGGAGGAGATGGAGACAGAGGATAAATGGGCAAAATGACATGAAATGACAAAGCGCTCCGCCACAAGGTCAATAAACGAGAGAGTTATAAAGCCGACTGAAATCCATGCCAGGTTTTTACAAAGTAGTTTGGCAGCTGTAAAGGACACAACAAACAAGACATGGACACTTGAATGAGATCTGGCTTGCTGCCCATTATCATACTAGAATGTAAAGGATATATTCAAATATGCATTGTAAGTTTTGTTGAGTTACCACTGTAACAAACACAGCTCTCTACCCTTATTTCTGGCCTTTCCTGGTAAAATTTTGGTTACATTTAGGGATTAAACTTCTTATCTTGTTAGGGTTAGGTATACAATTATTAAGAAGGTTAAGGTTAAATTAGGCTAAGGTTAGTATAACATATTGATTTAGCGCAGGCATTGGGAAGTAGGCAGTAAAGAGCTAAGAAAAGAAAAAAAATGACCGTCTGTTAACAAGGTAACTCCCTCCTCGCTGCTATAGACAAAGCTAACCGCTAAAGTTATTACAACAACTACAGCAATGAAAATACTAATTAAAAGGCCTGCTTTTATTTATTTATTTTTAATACAGAGTACAGTTGCGCCTCACGACCAGAGGGGCCACTGAAGTTATCGTAGGCAGCTTGAAGACCAAATACACCCTCTTTCTTTTGGAATTTACCGGAGACTGGTGTCGGCTCCGGCCATCATGTAGTAGAAGACGTTGAAGGTGGACTCGCTGTCGGGTCGTTTGCTCACCCTGAGCTTTTCCAACAGCATAGTCTGAAAGAGAGACCCTCTGTTATGCAAGTGTGCATATTTCTCAGTGTGCGTGTTTGTTCCATAGAAATAGTCATGAGATGCTTTATTGATTTGATCAAAGGATTTATCATCCCATGATTATTTAATGTTTATATGTTAATAGCATTTTAATTAATAAATTATAATACATTATTCTATTATAGTGTATATTATTATGTATAATTCACATAATCTTTATAAATCATTTAGTTGAAACATTGAAGTACCACTGCTACATACTGTGTGTGTGTGTGTGTGTGTGTGTGGCGGGGGGTGATGGGTACCTGGATGGAGGCGGAGGCCACTTGACCAGCCTGATCAAAGTCCAGGGACACGATGTGCGAGAAGCGGCTGGCGTTGGTGTTCATGGAAGTAGAGCTGTTCCCAAAAGCCTCTAGGATGGTGTAGACCGCCTGCCATTTCTCAGCTGAGAGAGGAGGGGGCAGGGCGCCATTTAAGTCTCAAAAAGTAGACCGTGGGTAGAGGAACAAACCCTACATTTCTTGGAATTATTGGTTCATGTCTGCAAAAACTAATAAATCTATCACTGGTTACTCCCGTTGGAGTAGAATGATTTCATTTTGACATTAGTTCTACAGTGACGAGTACTCCACACATACAGTTGGTCATGTGTTGTAATCAAGCACACACTCACTTTCCACTCTTTCTATGGGTGTGTCACGTATATGAGAGTGCGTGAGTGCATATATGAGTGTATGAGTGGAGCATCTGTGTTCAGACCCCACACAGTCAAACGGTTTATTGGGTCTCTCCTGTAGTGGTCTAGTCATCTAGTGTGAATAGCATTCTGGCATGAATTAAGCTGTTAATGTTTATGTTAATGAGTATGTTCATATAGGTGCTGGAATAGTTCAAATCAAAAGATGCCAAGGTTTCACTCGCCCCAAGCGCGTACTGTTGGCACAGACATTAGCCTACATTAAATGTATGTCTCTTCGTATTCCAAGCCTGTCAAATTAAATAACTTGAAAGTAGATTAAATGAAGAAGCAATTAGGTCTAAAATAAAATAATGAATGGTCGGTCTGAATTCTGAAACCCTATTTGTATATTATACATAACACAGTATTGCTGTATTCCGTTCTGTGTCTGGTGCTGCACACACATTTGTCTTCTCGAGTGATGCTTTTGGGACATGTCTGTTTATTTCATGTGTGAAAGAAGACAATCAGTTGTCACCTATCTTTTTGGATTATTAATAAATCAAAGACAGTGTGGAATCAGCCCTTGTGTCGTTGTTTCTTTCTGTCGACAACTACGACCCAAAGTGTATGGAGTGCGCGCCGTTGGCTTTTGATCTCGCGCAACCCTTAGTCACACGACCAAACACTCATCTCTCATTGTCCAACCAAACTTTTGCATAATATAAGTTTATATTTAAGTCGCAACATATGTTATAGGTCACACAATATTAGGCTATTTAATATGCTATTAATACATTCATTAATTAATACATTTATTTATTTGGCACATTTCCCACAGGACATTTTGGCCGTTGATATTTTCATCTGCCGGCCAACTACATGTGATACTGGCCAAAAGCTGGCTTAGTAATAAAACTCTGCTCTGTGGACATATTCATTTCTCAAAACTATTTACCGACGCCAACTACGCGATGTATTGAGAACTAGGAGGAAGGAATTTTATATGGAAACACAATTTTCAAATAAGATGTGTAAAATTGTAATAAATTCAAATTTCTTCTATCCAAGTGACCTTTTTTTTACCTGTGCCAAGTGTTTTCAATGCATTAATAGCATATTAAATGCTATCTAAAAAAGTTAATCACAATCATGGATTCTAATGTGATTTAGTGGAAAAGTCTGCCAGGGGCCAAGGACACATTTTACAAATCTTTTGAAGGATTTTGTTGAATGATAATGTAGACAATTTCAATTTTGTCATTATTTACAGAGTACAATTTATAGTATTATGGAGTAGCTAGGGGTAAGGCATCTCACTCAAGGATGCTTACATGCAGGACTGAATTGTCAGGGATCGAACCCAAGACCTTTCGGCAGGGAGTCGACCACCCTAACCACTAACCAATCCTGGCCGCCTTGGTGAAAGTTTTTCAATGAACATTTGGATAAAAGTTATTAATAGATCACTTAAAGGTTGGTCATGATCCAGATGCAGGACATTTCTTTATATTTTTGCATTATTTATAATTTGTTGTGGCAAAGCTATACGCTCCACCGAGTGCCCTCTACTTGTAAATTCAAATGTGATGTTTGACCTTCCATGCTATCCGTGATGTTCCACATCTCTCAAGCCATAAACTCACCAGAGAAGATCTTTCCGGTGCTGCCAGCGATAGAGACCAGGTACTGAACCAGGTGCTGGCAGTTTGTGGTCTTGCCACTGCCAGACTTGCCCAGCAGCACGATGGACTGGTCTTGGCGTGTGGTCAGCAGGTTGCGGTAGGCGGACTGGGCCACGGCGTAGATATGGGGTGCTGTGTCTTCACGCCGGCAGCCTTTGAACATGTGCATGACCTGAAGTGTTTGGGAGAGAGAAAACAAATGGAGAGAAAACAGAGAAAACAAAGATTATACTATATTGAGTGGAGGAAATATTGGGGAAACCTCCTATTAGGAAAGCTATAATGCCTGGGCAATTCGATTCCTTAATCTACATCTAAGTGTAAATGAAAAAGGAGATGTTGACAGTATATGTAACATCACTGGCATTCACCTTCATTCCTTCTTGATGTCTAAGATTGTCCAGGAATGGTTTCACCAATATGATAAAGAATTATATTTATTACAATGGCCTTACTAGTTACATGATCTCAAACTCGGCCTAATACTTTGGAGGAAAGCATCAATTTAATGACTGAAGTGTAAAGTGTACAGTGATTGAGGGAATTTTAAAATGTATGCAACAATATTCAGGATGATATTTATTACAATTAGTGATAATTCAATAGGACAATGCTGACAGCATTTAAAGCCACAACCTTGAGTTGTCTTCTTTGGTGTGTGTGCTTATGTGTGTCTGCCAAGGTCTAATAAAGAGCCATTTCATTGTGAGTGATTAGAGATAGCTGAGCAGTTGCTAACGACTGCTAGCCTCTGGGAATTGCAACCTCTGGATTTCAATGGGCTAACTGGATTTCATTGTCTCCATTTTGTAGACCCGAGCTGAAAAGCCCTGTCTATGTTCTCATTTAATTCCAAAAAGTCTCTTAAGGGCAGTGCAAGAAGCCTAGTGGTGTTGTCTGCATTGAGAACGCTATAGCTGCGTAGGTCTGTACCTTCTCCGAATACATGGATGGCGTGCTGAGAGGATTGATGACCACGACGTTGGGTCCTGCGTAGGTGTGGATGAGGTTGCCTCCGTAGCGCTGTCTCAGGGAGTGCATGACGCTCGACTCGTTCAAGTAGAGCATCGAGGCAAGATCTTCTGAGCGGTCATATGATGGTGGGTTGGCCTAAGGACCGTGACAAAGAAGAGTTATTCCAAAAATGATGACATACAGTATATGTGAAACTAGACGAGGAAAGACTAGGAACAGGTACATTTATTCAAAGATACATTCCCTGATTTTGTTAAAGCACCCCCATAACCACAAATTTTGAAGTGTATTTAGCTGTAGGGAGGTAATTATTAAACCGACCTAGAAAGCCCTAGAAAAGTAAAAAATCTATAGTATATTGCCTGGATTTCAAATATTCATCTAACTGAATTTGCAGGCAATTGTGTCTATGGCTGTTATTGATAATCAGAGAACCGTGCAAGATCATTAATGGTAACAATTGGCTATCTATTAGCTATTAGTAAGATGGCCAGATATTTGATCTTTCAACCACAACTAAGTGACAACAGGGTAGGTTGGTGGGCCAAACATGTCGCTGTTCCCCTCTGACCTCTCCTCCTGGTACATCCCATGGTGCCCAGGGGCTGTCAGTGTTCTTGGTAGCCATCTGTGTCTGCCAAGCTGTCCTGGGCATGCTCAGATAGACAGGTGCAGAGTACCCCCACCCCCCTTCCTTCTGTGCCTTTTACATGCCAAAACCCCCTTTGTAAAGTTACAATGTAGTGTAGTCTTCAGTCTTTAAACAGCCTTAATGACAAAGCCAGGCTGTCTGAGAATAAATCGTGATAATAATTGGTAATTTATTGCTCTAGCTCTGCACAGTTAAAACAATGAAACATACATTCTATTACGATTTGCCTATGGCCAATTTGACCCGTTATGGATTTTTAAAAGTCCTGAGGTGTGAAATAAGGATCACCTGTATGGTAATGAAATTACAGGCTTCCTTAATATCCCCTCAGGGATTAATCTTCATAACAAGAAAATTATAGATAAAATGTACTTCTTTTTTAATTCATTAATACTAAGGTATAGCTGCAGCCCAGACTCTAAACCATTTCCATCTAATAAAACAGTAAACCTTTGAATGGGGAGGAAAGTCAAGTCAGTGGTCTAGGTGTTGGACTCCCAGCCGGAAGGTCGTGGGTTCGCAAGCATCCTCGAGCAAGATGCCTAACCCCTATCTGGTCCATGTAATAGCACCATGTGATTGTAAGTCGCTTTGGATAAAAGCGTCTGCTAAATGACCTAATTGTAATTGTAATTGAATAAACTTAATTTAATCAATTCATTAACCATTACCATAATGTTTTCATTCCTTTCCACATTCATAATTAAAGCCCATCTATTCTATTTTTCATATAATAATAGTTATTTTCTTTTAGGGTTAAAAAAAAATTCTAAAAATTAAGTTACAATTAGCTACTGCAAAAAAGCAATAATCACTTCATATTCTCTAATTAGCTGTAATCAGCAAGTATTTACTTTTTAGTGCCAACAAAAAATTTGGATAAGGTCTAATCAATAAGCCACCCCCCAAAAAAGAAAAAAGTATAGTATAATATGTATGAGATCCTCATGTAGAAATCTAATGTTGATTGTTGTTGATGTTTGCAAAATGGCTGGTATAAAACCAGCACCCACCTTTTCCACATCGTCTTCATCCACATCCAGTAATGTCCCGTCATGCTCCAGTTTGATTTTGACCTTTCCTTCTGGCAAGGAGCCAGGCTCTGTCTTCACCACAGTGGCTGTTTAGGGGGGGGGGGGGGCATTGTATTTATGGTAGGTCAGGACACATTTCACCATTTCTGTCAATTAGGAAATAAAACACAGAGATAACATGGAGCAACCTCATACCTAGGGAGAAGCCATCCTTGTGGACGAGCCAGACTTTCTCTGAGCCGTACCATGCCTGCTCTGCTGCTATCTGCTCCTCGGTTTTCACCTGGTGGGGAGTCCAAACAAAGAGACAACAAATTCAGAACAGGTGTAAAATTGATGGAAACGTTCCAAGATCAACATGCTCAAAGGCTTTGAAGGAAATACAGCATTTTAACAATAGGGTGAGCATGCAGCAACACAATGAGGAGGCAATGCACAGTTGCCTGGACTGTGAGGACGTTCACAGAGAAGCAGAGCTTCTGTTCAAGTCAGTAGTCAGAACTTCCACACAGTCGACAAGAGAACTCAATTCTCCTTTAAGGTGGTGCGTGTGCGTGGGTGGGTGAATGTGTGGTGTCAGTGACACCACAAGACAGTGCTTATTGTCTACAGTATCAAGTCAGGCAGTCAGGGGCTAGACAGATGACTAAAATACACACAAGCCAACCCCCACTTGGTTCAGGTACAAAAGTGTATAGAAGTGCTACAAAAGTGTATAGAAGATTTAAGAACACAACGATAAATAACACAGGATTATTAAAAACGACAACAGGACAAACTACATCATGATACGATTTCACTAAATTATTATTCAATTCCACATATCAAATCACACGCTAGTGCAGGACAGCGTCACACAGGGTGATTTAATGGGTATAGGTGAACAGAACACAGCAATCCGCAGGCATAAGAGAACTACTCCGGTTAACAACACAAGCAGTCTGCAGTGAATGCAGTGAAGGTGGCAAGGGGTTTTCTTTAGGGGTGATGAAGGTAACACGCAGCTACAGCACGAGGCCAAACCTTAGGCTGCTGGGCCTCAGCGTGGGACCCCTGAAGTAGGGCCACAGGGTCCTGTTCCACTGATCCCTGGTGATTGGCCAGCGTGAAGAGGGGGAGAGGTCAAAGGTCACAATTAGATATGAGCAACAGGAACATACATACTGTATGTATATTCACGTATAGGATCAATTGTACTCAAATCCAACAGCAAGCAGAAAACATGGTATTATTTGCATAGATGTTGAAATATCATTGGATTAGCTGCAAAAAAGGTAGAAATTAGAGAGGGGAGGCAAAACTCAAATCTGTGTAAAATACTTGTTATACCTTCGTTCAAGCATGATGTAGATGCTTTAAATGTAAATGTTCCTAATACATAGAACTGGGGTGCAGATAATAAGATGACTACTCCAAAACTATGCCTCTTTAAACTGTCCAGTGTTTCTATATGAGGCATCCATGTCCAGTTGAAGCATTAAAGAAGGACACATAACAACAATGACTGGATCAATTTACACATCTGTAGGACAGGATTATGTATCCACAGAGAAGAGTCATGCAGGATAAACACCTAATGACCAAATATCACTTTCCACGCATATTGTTTCAAATCACAACAAGAAAATAATAAGACAAAACAAGAATGAGACAGTCAAAAGGGCTTTGGGATCAAAGCAAGACAGTTTCACGCGAGAAACAAAGGGAGCACAATACGATCTTAGAGAACAACCCCAAATAAAACCTGACTTAACAGAGAGACAACGGGGGTGAAGGGGGATATTGGAGGAATGTTAGAAGAGGAATCCAGGCTCTTACACTCCAGCACGCCACACGAGCACACACTCCAGCTAGGACACCACCAAAAGGAGGTCCGGGGGGCCATGGTACCTGAGGGGCAGGCTGGGGCTCTGGGGCTTTGTCAGGGGAGGAGGTCCAGGCACTGGCTGGCTCCAGCTTAACCACACAACAGCCAGAGAGACACAGCCATAGCCAAGAAGCAGTGCGAGTAACAGATGGAACGGAGAGAAGGGGAGAGGACAGAATGAGACAGGGGACAAGGGGACAAAGATGGGAAACAGGTGGTGAGACATTGGATTGAAAAACAGTGTATTTAAAATGGACAAATTTGACCACCGACACCAGTCCACCGGTTCAGTAAAACAGCGGAGTGCCCGCCTTAGTCCCGCCTTTTGCCCGATTCATGCTGCATGCGGAATCGGCAGCACGCAGTCTGGTTAGACAAGTAGCATGTAGCCGCGTTTTTACAAATGGAGAAGGAGAGGAAGGAATTTCCAGCAAAACACAGTGACCTTAGTCATAAAGCTAACAGATGGTCGGGACCAACACAAAAATACACCCCATAGCGCCCCATCCTGCCACAACACTGCCCTCAAGCCAGACTGCCAAACGGTGAGTTGGTCTATTCTGGCCTTAAGCAGCATGGTTAGGTGTTGGAAATGTGACAAAATGATTGTTTTGTATATTGATTAACACAGTTGAGCCCAAGATACGGTCATGCATTCCATTAGTGAGATGGTGGTGAGGTTGTTAAAGGTCCACGGCTACGCGCCTTGGTCGTGTTATAGTGTACCCGAAAACCCTAAATATCCACCCCAACTCATTTTTAAGGCATGAAAGTGCATGTGGTAAGGGGGGAGGGGTAGAGAATGGTGGGAGCCTAGGAGCTCTGTAGGATGAGGAGTAGATAAACAAGCCAGCCACTCGGCACTCAGGCATGGGATGGCATTGGGATGGCATGCACTCTTGGAGTTTCAAAACTAAACGTTTCTGCTGGTTTTGACCACCAGGGGTGGTCTGCACACTGGTGCATGAAACTGAGTCATGTTATGAGACCAAACTAGGGATACAGGTATAAAGTAAAATGGGAAAGTCCCATCTCACATTTGAAAAGTCATAAAAAGAGAGCGGGGATGGAAGATGAGAAAGCCAACAGAAGCAAAGCTTAAGGCAATAAGGGGGGGATTTTCACATTATGACAAGTCTGGACACCAGCTGTTGCATTTCACTCTGGACCCCTTGTTCAGCACAGTAAGCCATTGGTGTATGGCTCACTGTGCCCCCATCAACATAACAGACAGCAGACACACAGACAAGACTTCGAGGGTTTGGACATAAGCAGGGCAGGGTCATTACAGGGGCAGTGAAGATCCTCATCAGACGTCTCTGAGCCTCCTCGGTTGGGTTGAGCAGCGCCTCCTACAGGTCAGAGCAGCAACAGGATGAGTCTAGGCTCCCACAGATACCATGGAAGCCTAAAGTCAATGCTATAGCTCAAGCAAAGCAACTGAGACTACATTTGACATGATTTCAATTCAGTTCTAGTGATGCGATATCTTGTGTTATTGGGCACCACGCATTGTCAAAATTAGTAGTACACACAATTCTCCAATGTTATCGAAAAGCCATGCAAGGTTGCGTACTTGACTTGCTCTTAGGATAAGAGACACACCTTTTAGTTTTGTTGGCAGTGCTTTTGAAATTAATCAAAACAAATCCCACCCACACACAAACCTTATCAACTAGTTAGTAGGAACACCCTTGCAAGGATAACAAATTAATAACAAAATACCTTCAAACAGAGCTTTGCACATTATCTAAAGCCACAAGCCTACGAGAACAATAATTAATTAAGTTAATTTAAACATTGATGAATTTCTAACAGTCTGTAATGATTATGGGGACATATTGGGCTGTCTCTCCTGCCGATAAAAAAAGTTTTGAATTAATAAACTTGTGATGCAGGTAGAGGGTAATCTACAATGGCCTTCCAATTGCAATGTCCAGAATATATAATAAACTTGGCAGATAATATTAGACTAATGTAAGTCAGGTTTAAAGAGGAGTTCAGTCTTGTTTTTATCAGTTACGCAATGTTTGTGAAATTAGTAGTCATAAGCCAACATGAATTTATTTCCTCACATAATGAGTATTATAACTTGCAGTACCCAGGTGTAAACTGGAGCCTCTCCCATTTGTAGCTACAGTAGTGCAAAAAGCAGCAGCTATTAAAAATAACTAAGAAGAGTGGCCCCTAGTGGTACTTACAATGGTTGTCAGTTTATTTTACAGTCAACTTTGGATTCACAGAGAAATCTCATTTGGTTGCTTCCAGAGTAAAAGAGCCACGAGTGTCCAGTCAGAGCCAAGAGTCCCAAACAACCAACTCCTTCAATATGATTAGCTTATGCGTGTCCATTCTTTAACCCCCCTGTACATCCTATTACACTCTTTTTCACACCGTGTCATTGTTCGGAAAGTACATTCATTGTGTCTTTGGTTAGGAAATATCAAACCCTAAAATGAAGATCATTGTCATCATAACCAAGGTAACTACACAAACACACACTCATCATTCATACATAATTCATGTATGATTTATGAACCCCACACAAACATGCCAAACCCAAACAACCTTTAGTGTGTAAGAGAGAACCAAACTTAAAAAAAAGCTAACCGTGGTGGCAAAAGCTAAGAGTGTATTGAGGCTGAGACATAAAAAAACAACATGTGTGAGTTCTGCAAGTTCTCAAACATGGTACGAGACCCAGCCGTTTTAACATATCTGCCATCTATAAAGCGTATGTTCTGCTATTCCTAGAGATGGCCAAGGCGGCTGCCTTCAGTATTTGGCTTTACAGGGGTCCTTTGGGTGCACATAGGAACTCTAATAGTCCCCTACTGAGCCTCTGTATACAAGACTTGTGAGCTACATTCTACAGCCAAGCCATAGAGGCTGATGGTGGGGTGAAAAACTGCAACCGTTTGATTTGATGGGACTTTGACACCGAAAGCATCTCACTGAAAAGGACTGTAAGAGAAGCTGCAAAAAATAAGGGCTCAGAGCTTATTTTATGCAGGCAGAGAAACAGTGAAAGGAAGATAAAAGCTTTATGATGATAAAGACACAGAGGGGGAGAGGCAGCAAGAGATGACTTTGACAGCAGAGATCAACAAAGACCTCAGAGTGTTTTCTCTGACAAACAGTCAGAGAAAACACTTACTACAAACAGTAATTATCCAAGAGGGGACTGTATTTTTATTTTTTATTTTTTTAAACGTACTAGCTTCACTAGAATTAGTTGGATTTTAGACCATGAGTGACCCGGGTTTGGTACCGTTTAGTTCTTAATAGTGGTGTTACTCACAAGTCCAGTGCACTTAATTCACATGCATGCATTGGCATCTGACATTTCCATATTCACAAACAACTCCTAAATGTTGGTCATACATGCTATATGCAGACACCGTACCTCAGGAGATTCAGTGGAGGCTTGTTTTTGGGTGGAGTTGTATCCTGGTGTGACAGATGGGGGCAGACTCGCTTTGGGTAAGAAAAAAACCACAGGAGGGGAAAGAGGAGAGGGCTTTGGCTCTGGACGGCAGTGGGGGGAAGATTTGAGGGCTGCAGTTGTGCTGGATGTCAAAGTGGGATGGGTGGATTTACCATGAGGAGTGGCACTAGACGATTTGGGGACAGGTATCAAGCCAGGGGGTGGAGACAGAGCCGAGGGTCTGTGTTCGGGGATGAAACCTGCTGGAGGTCCAAGCGTTGAGGGCTTGGGAGCTGGGATAAAGCCTGCAACTGTGGGTATAAGCAATGGCTTGGCTTCAGACACTTTGGAGGTGGTTGTTGTTGCAGCTAACCTGTTAACAGTAACAGGGGTAGGGACTTGAGGATCAACAGCAGATCTGACCTCCTGTTTTCTAGCTGGACCTGCACTGTTAGGCTCTGAGTCGACTTTAGTTTGCTTAGGGGCTTCGTCTGTCTCTTTCTCTTCCTTTTTCTTCACAGACTCACAGTTTTCTGGTGTCTCTTCCTTGCGTATTCGTGGTCGGAGTTCCCTTGTCCTGCCCCTGACCATGAGATTAGTCAATCCTTGAGAAATGTCATCTTTCTTGATGGTGTCATGTTTGAATGAGAACACTGACATTTTGGGGCCCTTTGGCATGGAGGCTGGCAGTGATGTGTGTGCTAGTTTTAGTTGTTCTGCATCTGGTCTGGCTGGTTCTGGGGCTTTGGTTATCGACTGCACCGGCTCGGTAGCCTCTTCCTCTTCTGCAGGTAGAACTTTCCGGACCACGCGGCGGACCACCTTGACCACCTTTCTACGAGTCAGGCCCTGATCATCTATAACATCTGGCTGGCTGGCAACAGTTTCCAAAAGTTTGATATTTCCATTACCGTTGCCATTTACTACACTCTGGTTTCCATTGCCATTTTGCTTGGTGTCACCATTCATGGTTGGTTCGGGGCTCCTGGCAGCTAGTGGCTTAATGTGTTGCAGCATCTTTGATGGCGGCTCGGGGCTTTTGAAGCGCTCTGGCACAGGTGCCTTAACTTTTGGGGAAGGACTCCTTACTCGGGATGTGGGTGCCACTGCTGGTGGGCTTTTTGCCCGAAACAGTCCCCGTCCAGGATCCAGAGCTGGCACTGACTGGGTCCGGGTGGAAAAACTATCATTTTCTGACTACTCGTAAATAGAATGAAGACAGAACATACAAGGCAGTCAAAACAATATCATGAAGTGAATTTTTATCACACACAAAATAATAATAATAACCGCATGTTTGCTATGCTGAAGAGGCTCTAAGCCCTAGCTATGTGAATGTTTTTTTTACTGCCTTGAAAACACATCGTTTTTCCATTTCCCTGTATCTATTGCTGTGTCTTAAGTGTTTAGTTTGTTCATCAAGCAAGAGCTTTTTGGCTCTTTTTTACATTTTATTTAAGAATCAAAACATTTTTGATGAATATCAAAATAATCGGACTACACTGCTAAAACACAGATGATCACAATCATACATTTCTTAGACTTTGGCTGATTTATCCTTCTCTGTCTTTAAGCGTGGCCAATAGCAGAAGATATAATGAGATGCGTGGCCTAATAGCTTTTCTCAATTAACTGAAAGAGCAAGGATCTGAGGAAGGAAAACTATTGCTTTCAAATGTTAAGCCCTCAGGGTTAAGCAATGACATGACTTGTACTTTACTACTACAATATGACAACTCAACCCCCAACAACACCATACTTTCCAAACAAAATAGTTCTATATAGAAAGCAATTACAGGGCCTGTTCAATGGCCCTAGGCATGTAATTAGTGTATTAAGTGTCTGTGATTTTGCCATCACATTCTAATAATTACTTTGTTCCCCCTCAACTTTGTGACTCTAGCAAAGTGTTGGATGGATTAACCATAAATTGTGTTAAAGTTTGTCAGATTTGACCCAACTATATATTCCGTGAAATTGATTTGAGACTAATATTTAAAAAAAATTGCTTCTTTGAATAATATGGTACCATATGTTTAACTTGAGGTATCAAGAATCCCGCTCTTTATTTGTGAACCCTGTGTAGCCCTGATGTGTAAACTATTGAGCTTTTGCACCCTCAGCAGAAATACAATCTTTACTTTTTGAGGCACTTACACTTTTGCCGCCTGGCTTGTTCTCTTCCTTGACCTGAAGGTTTTTATATGGAGAGGAAACTCGATCAAACCTTGACAGTATATGAGGCTGTCACACACTGTGCAAACAACACACCATGCAAGACCTATGCATTCACTGAGGGAGTTTACCCAGAAATGGGACTTCAATATCCTGTTAGAAGCAAATGACTATGAAAAGCACTTTTTTTCCCAAGAACTGCAGTGTATGCACTCGTGGTACTAGAAGCCAAATTGGTTAAAAGTGTCAACAAACTGGAACGTGTTATGCACGACTTGCAGCAACTTATATGAAGTGACAATGGCCACCAAGTCACCAGCGTGCCACTACATGCCAACAATTAAAAACAGACTCGACATGCTTCAAAAGCACACCGTGCAGTGTTACAGCTCTTCATGAAATGGCCAAACCAGACTCCCCTTTTGCTCCCAGAAGGAAAAGCGCGATGAGAAGGCCATGTCGGTGGATCTGATATCATGGGATGATTTGAGAGAAGTGCGTGGAAGGGGATGAGGAGGGTGTTCTTGGTAGGACACAAGGGAGAAGAGGTGGTGGGAAAGGATGGACAGATGAACAGACGGAGGGAGATGAGGTTTGTCACAAAACAGGCTGAAATTTGGGGTTCTTCAATAGAAGGGCCAAAGGCTGTAGACGTCTAGGACAGAGAGAGACGTAGGAAGAATAAAAGGTTATATATAAAGTTTACAGTAAGCAAAAAGACAACTCAGAAAGTAAAGATTAAGTACAAAACTTTAAATTGCATAAAATAAAATAAAAATTTCACAATATTTTTTAAAACAGCAACTACATGCCAGACATCAAGAGGTCTTGTTTTTGTGTCTCAATCGTGCTGCGAGAGGCTTTACCCCATTCTAGAACCAACCGATTTACTGAGAATCAAACTATCAATGCAAGCCATTATGGCATAATAGAGCCTGACCGATATATCACAGATATTTTTGGTAGTGATAATTAGGTAGTGACACATCATATATGGTTAAAACCATACTGATATTAAAAACCTCGCCTGACCAATCAGCATCCAGTTGGGTAGTTCAGTTGGTTAGGAAAATAATCCTCACGTGGGTCTTTTACTGATGGGTTGAAAGTGGTCCAATCGTCTGCTAGCGCCCGCATTTGAAAATAACTGTCAAACATTTCTTGTTCTGAATGGTTGAAGGTGGTCCAATCACCTGATAATGATTTGACACAAACTGGCACCGCCTGGCCGGCGAATGATTTGCTCTCTGGCCTGCAGGGCCAACACAACATTGGTCAAAACGAGACCTATACAATAACATAATTGTGCTCACAAATGGTCATAATTGTACGTATTTTCAGAATATCTCACTACTCTTCACAGAATAGCAATTATAAAGACAAAACATTGGTACATGCTTATCTTAATGCAAATGGTCTAAACATTGAAACAAACTGGAGATGGAGTTTGATTTCTGCTTAAATATAGATAGTGACAGTATTACCATTTAAAAATAAGTCTTGCCCATCGTAGTAAAAGCTTCCTAAGGCTCAAGGCCTTCAGAAGTAGATTGTCAACATCTGTTTTTTCTGCGATTAGATCTTGATTGGATTATAAATCAGAGAACAGCAGCATATGAAGCCATCTAATATGGTGACTAAGGATTCTTTCCAGACATTTCTATACATTATTTTGAATTGATGTTTAATTGATGTTGAATCACTGCTTCCGTTTGTTTTGGAATTTGGGCTTGCGAAAAGCCCAGAGCTTTTTAATATTCTTTTTCACTAGTCAACCTTACCAATTAGCAATTAAATTAGCATATCTTCAATCAGTGAAGTGTTTAGTCAATTAATCATAACATATTACTACATTACCTTCTTTCATGATCTAACCCTAAAACAATTAAGCAAAAAAAACAACAACCCTAATACACCATTACAAACCTAATATCCAATCACAGTTTACTTCCACACAAAGGATTCCGTTCAGCATGAGTTCATATGACCAATACGATTCCTCTTCTTCCCACCATCCAAAATGTCTCAATGTTTTACAAACACTGTCAAAGTTACACAGAATATGGAAAAGGGGAACAGAGCTGTCTAGAAGAAGCAGCGTACTAACTTCGGTTAGAAAACTGGTAGAGCTAGCCAAGCTTAGCAAGTAGCTGAGCTTGGCTAGCTCAGCTCAGCCAACTGTGGTCAACACTAAAAATAGGGTCACTGGCTGTGGGGCCTGGAGGCCGGGCGCTTTTCATACATTTTCCACTGAAGCCCCTCTCACTTGTCCTTTAACCGCTGAATGAAAAGTTACACAACATCTACATACCTGCCTTCTTCGATTCGATGGAAGCGGTAATAAAGAGTTTATATCTAAACTCTCATATCCAAATAAGATCCACACAGAAAGTGAGCGAGGGGGTCCGATATGACCAAAGAGCAGCTGCTAGAGACTGCTATCATGCACACTGGTGAGTGACTACGCAAAAGACCGGGCTCAGGAGAAGGAGAGAGAGGTCTGATAGGCCGGCTATTCTTGACCGTAGACAGAGAGGGATGTAGGGCTGGACAGCTGTCCTGATACGAGGGGTCCGAGGGGTCTAAAAATAGAACCCTCCTCACCTCCACTCTCCAAGCCGTTGTGTGGGCTGTGACTAAGCCCTGACACATACACACACACACCAGCACCCAAGAATTTGTCCAGCACACCATCTCTATCTCTCCACATCCCACTGCAGTTGCCGTCACTTCATCGACTAGTGTGCGTGTGTGTGTGTGTGTGTGTGCGCGCGCATGTCCATGTATATGTATACACACATAGGCTACAGTGGTGCTAAAAAGTGTGTAAATATGCTTTGAGATGATGTAGACTTCTACTCCAATTAAAAGACTAGCATATTGACACACAAAAAGGTTCTTAAACACAAGTATGTGAACCCTGTATTATTTAGTAACCGGTAGAACATCCTTTTGCAGCAATTTTGCATTGTGTATGAATGGAGGAAACTGAGGACTATAATCTCCATAGCAGTGGGGGCCCTGCAAAGACCACTGCAGCATGCAATGCAGAAGGAGATGAAACAGAACCCTTTGGTAACAGGGTGAGAAGGGCCACCGTCGAAAAAATGGATATGAAAAACAACACCTGGGTGTACCACAACACTTCTAGAACAAGGACTTCAAGTAAGACTAAAATGTATCAAGGGATTTTATAGGTGACTGTCATGGTAGCAGTCCATCACCTGAAGATTGGTCAAAATTGGGTAATGCAACAAGACCATGGCGCAAAGCACCCAAGTAGATCAACAACAGAAGAAAACGTGTGTTTTGGAATTGCCAAGTCAGATGAAGACATGCTGTGACATGAGCTGAGGTACAGTTTTGTAAAAGGAGGAATCCTCTAAAATTCCTGTAAGCATACTTTTACCAACCTGAACTGTGAATGTTTCTTCAATGTGTATGAAAATCTTTTTTTTGTTATTCGTTAGCAGAGTGTGTCTATTGTTAGGTTTCATTTGCCATGACTTATGATTATGATGAAGATCAGAGCACATTTTTTTTTAGGAATTAATGCCGAAATCCAGATAATTCACAAACTTTCTAGCACCACTGTACGTCATCAACTGGGCTGGGCTTTAGCGGTGCCAGCTATTCAAGGACGCACATTCAAAATAAACAAATTCAGATTTCTGCTAATAACATACCCAATTTGAAAAATAACGGTCCAGTTGTGTGTGCTCTGAAAGTTGCATCGTATTTCCTGCCGGTACGAGAGCAACTGAAACATATAGCTTAGAGGAAGTTAAAAGAACAAAATAGAGAAATCGAAAGGGCAGTCACACATGTCACAGGAAGCAATGTGCAGGCTTACATCTTCCCTCACACTTTACTGAGCCACTAACTCCACTATCTCTCATCACCTTCACTTAGAGGGCAATCTATCACCGTGGCATATTGTTACTGTAACTATTAGGACTAGGCCTATGGTAGAAAAAAAAGATTGGCCAGGCCATGTGCGTACATGAAAATGCACATTTCATTTCTAATGAAAAAATTATAATATATATATAAAAATACAAATGGAAATAATTGAGCATGATGACACAATGTGCTGTGTTTGACAAACAGGCAAACCTGAGGACTCTCTGTATGTGTGTATTTTTCAGCATTTAATGATTAAGAATAGAAATTCAAGAGCAACTGACACTCCCTGTCATTAGCCTACTGAAGCCAATAAAATAGAGCCACATTTAATCTATTACAACATGTAGCCTCTCCTGCCTGATTATACATGTCCCCAGGCTGCAAATGTCAACAACAGGTGCTGGCTGTAGTCAATTACTTTCTCACCATCCCAAAACCAACCACTAGAGGGAAACGACTCTGATGGAAACACCTCTCTTTGTTCACCACAAGAGGGAGCCAGGACATAATGAAACAATATGCTTGACTTGGGAAACACTTTGAAATCCTGCTACCACACAAAGCCTCCATTATTTACCAATGAAGGCTCTGTGCCATCTTTTTCGAGGGGGAACACAGACACGATTTAGATATTATGGGACAAATGTTGGCTTATAATACATTTGCTACGATTAAAAGACGAGTCAAGCAATGCTTTATATTCTTTATACTTATACTTTAGGGGGGGTTAAAGGGAACGGTTGCAGATGTGCTTTGGACAGGTGTGGTTGCTTGACAAATAGGCTAAGAGTCAAGACAATGTGCAAGAGGAAGGCGTGGTAGAGTGAAGTGCGACAAGGAAAAATGTGTTGATGTAACAGTGTGTGTGCTCATTACAATGTTTTGAACATAGCTTAATGGCACATGCTTGTGTGCCATTAGCATGCATGCTATTTGTACGATTAGCGCATAGCTGCTTTATGGTCAGGGAAGGAATGCAAGGTATGAATGGTAGTACCAGCTAGAAATAATGTGCTACATGCAGACATGCCGTAAAACACCTTGGTATGGAACCAAATGATTATCTGTCTAAATTAAATTCAACACAGCCAGGTAGTCGTATCAGCCAGGTATGAGTGTTTTTATTACCGGTCCGTGTCCAGAAAGAATTTATTTTACCGGACAAATTAGAAACTTACCGGTCATGTTTCCTAGCATAAAATAAGACAAAGAAGTGCTGCTGTAGGCAATATAGAAGTCTATCTAAAGCCCTTTTAATACAGCGATCCCGTCATTCGTTTGTTTATACTGAACAGAGGTGACATATTGCCACCCTAGTGTGTCCTTTTAGACAGCAAATACGGCATTCCGGAACTAGAGGCGTCACCAAAGAGCGTGCCGTTGCGCAACAGCGTTGGGGGACAAAGGTCTATCTGCCGTCTCGCGGTTGTCACAGCATCGCTCGTTGATAAAGAGACTGACGCCAACTGGCTTGTGGCATAGCCTATACAGGGAATGTGTGTCTATGGCTGGTTGTGAATGACGTGCTGAATAATGAATGAACATGATTATTTATATATTCATGTGTATTGTTACATTAAATAACTTTGTCAGTCCGTTTCGGACAATATTGTGTTGATACCCCATAGCGGCCGCCAACGGCCTCATAGAATTCTAGTGTAACGGCCACGATTTTAAGACGCATCTGGTACACATTCATAAAAAAAAGATTATTTTTTTAAATAAACGGATATGCGGGCATTTCATTATAGCTTATTTAATACAATTTGAATTGTGCATAGAGGAAATTATTTTCATTATGACCGGAGAGATTTTAATTTGTCGGACTTCAAAAGATTTTTTCGGTCAAGCTTTGATTAATATGGAGCCTGACTACTGACAGACACACAACTCTTACTGGTTAAGGTCATATGTTCAATCGTGATAAATCACCAGTGAGACTCTGCTTTACTGAATTTGTCAAAACAAAACAAAATTGAAAAGTACAAAGTACTGCCAGAGTGTCAAAAACTTATATCTTTTTGAGACAGAACTCTTATCTTGGTAGAGGAGAGGATTTTGCGTTTTTGCAGTGTACTAATATTATCCCCGTCCCTTATGGGCCTGGACCCCAAACACTATGATTGCATCACTGGCTGGCCGCAAACAGAGACACCAGTGTCTGTTAGTGTCACCCTGTCCATGAGAAACACATTAACATTCTTAAAAATAGTGCAGTGAATTAAAGTCACTGAGGGAGTGAAAGAGCTTATCAAATAAATCTTGTAAAATTAAAAAAATAGTTTTGTCTATAGTAAAACAGTAGCAGCTACATTGGAACCCAACATTAGCCCTGTACACGGCACCAAACGGCGGTTTTCCACTGCTTGAACCAACCCTTTAGGAACTCTTTTGGGTCCGTTTTCAGGGCCGAAAGAAGTACCTACTCCGGGGTAGGTACATGCCATTGAAGCGGACCATTGCTTGGAGATAGAGTGGAGCGGTTCCCTTTACTGCTCTGTAGGCCAGCGTCCTGAATCTGATGAGCACCGCAATGTGTATATCATTATTAGACAGAGAACTGTGAAGAGGGGCTAGTAAACGTGTTGGTGTGTGTGTTGATGTGGCGGGGGGTGGGTCATGCCTGAGCAAGCTCCTCCAAGTCTAGCCAGTGCTGCAGGTTTGCAGATCTAGCTCACTACTACTACAAAGTCAGCGCACACACAATAACACACAACACACACAAGCCCACAGAAGGTACAGAGGGGCAAAGCAGAGGAAAAACTACATTGTCAGCATGCTCGCCGTGATAAAACGTCACATCTGGTCATCTTTTCATATTCCTCTACATCAAATTCTAACATATCTTACAAATAAATACAAACAAAGAGAGTTTACCCTCAAACTCCGGTTAAGGTTTTTTTTAAAACATGCACATGCATCAAATAGAGTAGTCTGTCCCACAAAACCCAACACCACGATGATGCATACGTGCCAACGATACCAGAATCTTCAGGGGAATGTTTGTGGTTGCTGGGCTATGCTGACGCTGCCATAAGCCGTACAGTGGGAGGGAAGTTATTTAGGCCCTGCAGCACTTTGGAGGATACTTTGTACAGTGAAGTCAATAAGTGGACCTTGATCCAGTCGCTAGGCAAGGGGATAAAGGAAGCTTAAAAACACGCAAATGTGATAAAGTGAAGTCGATTTTATACATACTGTACACACACACACACACACACACACACACACACACACCTCCACCCCGTTAATGCCAGCAAATTACTTGTGTTCCTGAGCAGGCTAATTCTATCTGTCTTGAGTAATCTCTGTGGAATGCGAGGGTGGAAACAGGACGATGTAATTTACACAACTACTACGATGTGGGTCAGGGTCCTTGCCTCGAATGCAGGGTCAAAGGTTAAAGCACAGAACGAGAGGGGGACAGCTTGGAGCATTTTAACACCGTTCAGATGTACAGTGCATACATTGATCCTGTAAAATGAACACTCCAGAACCCCAAATCACCGTTTAGGTTTTGACGTGAGTTTAGCTTGAGGCCATTAAGACAGCCAGCAACGGGTCATTGCCATGAGGGTTCAATGAACTTCCAATGACTCATGAGGCCAGTGTTTCTATTGCTGGGTTCAGCTTAGGAGTACAGTAAACATTGAAAAAAAATAAAAATAAAAAAAAACAAATATATATATATATATATATATATGTGTGTACAGACCTATTAAAAGTATATAATAG
>JAOEHI010005230.1:0-37043 GCA_025447815.1 Percopsis transmontana | reverse complement strand
CAGAAGGAGTAGTGAGTACACTGACTTGCCCAAGAGGTTGCACAGTACAGACTCTTACAGTAGTGACTGGAACAGGAAGAGTCCAGCTAGGAGACACTGTCCTCCTGGCTTTACAGCTGACAAGGACTTTGACGGGAAGCTCGGGCGTCTTTCAACGGAGTCAAAGACTCTGCCAGAGCGGACTCCCTCTGAAAAGAGGCAGCGTACAGAGGACACTGCAGACAGATTCAAATACAGACAGTACCCTGAGGATTTTAACCGGACAGGGATTTTCCATTTAACTAATGGTGTGACTTCTAAAACCCATTGGCTGCACCACTGATGATTTGGGTGAGTAATTGTTTTATATTTTTAAATCATTTAGATTACTTTGTAGAGATCTGTTTTTACTTTGACATGAAAGTGTCATTTTCTGTTGCTCAGTGTCAAAAGAGATTCGATGTTGTAAAACAATCAAATGTAAAAAATCCAAGGGTGAATACTTTTTATAGGCACTGTAATATGTAAACCATAGTTTTATACAAGATATAGCCATCTGATTTGCAAAGGAAGGTTCTATGTTGATTCAAAGGGAACATTTTCATTGCGCACAATTAATTACTCTTAATACAAATTTGGATTATTATACAATTTACAGATGGACCACAAAACGATCTAAACAGAAATTATGGCTTTTGTAAACAAATGCACAGCAATAAAACAAATAAATTAAACAAGCAGTCACTTGTAAATCCCTAGGAGGCATTATATTTCCCCATAATCTAGTCCATATGTTTTTGTATAAATATATGGTGGTGTTTTTTATGTATTTATTTAAAGTTCGTCCTTTTCCTCTCCTTCACAAAAGCAGGCTGCCCTTTGGCTGTTCATGTAGGGCCGGCAGCCCAAGGTCCACACTGTGTTGAACATGGTGTCTGCGACTGTTTCACATGCTGAACGGGAGACAAAGAGTCAGTGCATTATAAAGTAATTCACATAGGCCTACTGTATTTTCAACAGAAGAGTAACTATTCTTTGTTCATAACCTACAAATAACTCCTATGTTAGATATAACATAACATAAAGCATATATGCAAACGCTATATTATTATATACTGTAGGCTATGTCTTTACTTTCCCATGAAAAATGTAACTTGGAGCAATCATTGCAAATATCATGTAGGCCTATTCTGTGAAATAAAACCCAACCCTACTGACCTTCAACTTTTGACACAAAGCCAAGGCTCTTCTTGAGGTCAGAGCAGATGCTATGAAGACACCAGCGGAACTTGGAATCACAGCGATACTTGTTGGAGCCACATGTGTCATAACATATATCCAGCTGATTGCAACATTTTGTCATGGCAGGGATGCCCATATCTACCTGGCAGAGGACAAAGGTGGCATCTTTTGTATCAGTAGCCTATGCATATGCACTGTGATTACAATTAAAGGTATTTTAAATAATGACTATAATCCTGAAGTAGTTATTGGTGACGAATATTAAATGTCGTAGAATGGTCCGTATGCTAATCATCACGACGAGGTAGATATACATACGCTATTCGGAACCGGAAGGCCAAGGAAATAGGAACTGCATCCGTCAGGTTCTGCCATCTGATAGTCAGGGCGTGGGAGAGGAGCCTTACCTAAGAATAGGAGTAATCAAATGAGTAGGCTACTAATAGAAATAATTAATTACATAATTGAAATGACGTAGGCCTATGCAGATCAATGTAATTTGAAATCAATGTAATCGCTTATAGGCTACATAAAATGCTATAGTCCTACTACAGATTTCCTGCGGTTCATTTGTGGATGCTCAATGCTATACGTTTGCATATTGCTTTGTGATTATTCACAGAACAATAACATTTCTTTTATCAATTTTTAATTTTAACTTGGCCTACCATATCGACAGCGGTGTTGGCACACGCCATCACGTCCGCCCATGAGTTCTAGCATTGAGTCAAAGTAGGTGTTGACGGCTTCAAAGCTGCCTCTGATTGAGTCCAGTCCCCAGTCACCGTCTTCAGCCTGTGTGCCTGTGCCATCAGGGTTCGGTGGCGCTGCTGATGCTGGCTGGGATTCATCGTCTTCACCGAGGGTACTCTGAATGGACAGACCCAAAACGACCAGGAGAGTAAGGGGAACCTGGTGTCTCATTTTGCGTCTTAAAAAGCTAGTTCAAGGAAACCACAATTGCCTTCCGTCAAAAGTGGCGAAATGAAAAGAGACACTAGACACTAAAACGTGCATAGGCTAGCCTACTTCATCATGAGTTGGACTTTGAGACAGATATCGGGCGGCCTCCACTGTGGAAGAACAAAGTGCAGCTTTGATCAAGATAGGCAACTATTATCTAACTAGTATTTTAAAAGGATTAAAGTCAGAATGTATTTAATGTAGGCCTAATATCTTTGTAGTAGGACAAAAAAGTAAAATGTGGCCTCCTATAGGCCTATTTACACTGTAAAGTTATGTGACATAGGCTAACTTACTCGATTAATCCAGTAGACTACAGTAGCCTATAGGCTAGCCTACACACCTCATCTTGTAGCTATTTATCTCTATACATTTTCTACTGTTAAAATCCATAACTTTAAAGGGGAATAAATCCGAGTTTTATAAAGCATTCCTACCTGAATTTAAACATTATTTTGTTGTTGGCCGTGTTTAGAGAAGCTTTAGCGAAGGGTGGAATGCACCATCAATGAAGCAAGGCATCATAACGCATAGTCAACAACACAAAAACCCGTTAATAATTAATAATTGGCGACCAATCACACTATTAAACAATGATTAGGCTACAAAATGTTTCCCCTAATTCTAGCCGAGACTATTGAGTTTACATACATTAATTGTAAGTCTTCATGAAAGGACGTAACATAAATAGGCTAACAATCTACGCTTGGTAGGCCCATTAGATTTAATATAATAATAATTTGAAAATGTAAGAGTGTGAATTACCAATTCATGTTTGACACTTTAAAACATTTTTCACATTTTTAAATTTGGTCAACCCTTTATTAAAGCTGTAAAGGTTCTATAAAATGAAGGTAGGCCTAATAGCTGTGTCAAACTCTCACGGAATGTCTTCAAGATTTAGTAGGCCTATTTATAAATCAACGATTTTCTTAAAAAATGAATCTTAGGTTAACAAAGTGATTGTTATTATAAAACATTTTTCTGCAGTATCTGGGTTAAATCGTAATATTTCTAAATGTGAAATTCTACCTATCAATAATTTAATAATCCTAATGTTTGTTGTATCCCAGTAAAAAAAACACAGTGACTTACTTGGGTGTTAAGATTAGTCAACATTATTAGTAAAACTAAGTCATGGAATTTGGATCCAGTTAGACCGTTAAGAAAATCCTATAGGCCTACCTGGCTTGAGATTTAAGCCCACAAGGTCCAGTTCTATTATCTAAAGCAGAGGGTTTAGAATTATTCAACTCATGGAGAAACAAACAACATAAAATATAGAAGTAATATAAAACCATACGAGTGAGGATTAAATGTATTAGATTTATTTTTCTTTAATTGCACAATGAAAGTAGCTGGCTTAAAACGTTCCTTAAAAATCATAATAGCATGTGGAACATTTTCCCACATTTTGTTTTTAAGGAACTTGGTGGTCTTTTTACTTCAATGTCCCTATGCAGTTGTAGACTTGACCCTTCCACTTGAGTGGAAGACAACAACATTATATTAATTTATAAAGTAGGCCTAATTGCTGCCATGAAAGCATTTCATTTTTAACACCTTTAGAGCAACATTCAAATGTTGACTCGAGGTCATCCTAACGTTATCTGGAAAATGTCTGGTTTGCCATTTAATGCTGGTGCTGGCGTGCTGCCGCTGGAGAAATATATAATCGCGATCGAAAAGCAACATATAGCTCCGTAGTTCCAGCACCACAATGGAAACAGAAAGGCTGAACGGGCCGATTAGGGGTCTGTTCCTGTAAATGTTAGCGCCACCTGCGTGTTCCGAGTTGGAAAAACGCCTTTTATTTACGGCCTTGAGATAGGCCTATTTAGAGCGCCCCCTGTAGAAGCTATAGAACTTTGACTAAAATAAGAATTCATGAAAAATAGAGTGAATGATATTCTGAAAATCTAAGAGTTTTGAATAAAGCTGCCAAAGGATTGACTGTTACAATACATGGTGACCTCTGTTGCAAACACTTATGTAGGCTACTGAATGTACTGAATTTGTGCATACTGGGTCAGGTCAGGTCAGGGGCAGGATAGTCTAGTGGTCTAGGCGTTTGACTCCCAGCCAGAAGGTTGTTGGTTTGAGCCCCAGAGTTGGCCTACCTACAAGCATCGTTGAGCAAGATGCCTAACCCCTATCTGCTTCATGTAATAGCACCATGTAATTGTAAATTACTAAATGACCTAATTGTAATTTTAAATTGTTGTAAAAGGAAGTGGAGAAGAAAGAGCAAAGAAGCTGATACAGGATTGTTGGGAATATTCTAAGTTCCAGGGGTGTGGGTATGGGTGGACAAGGGAAGAAAGATCAATGATATACTGTAAGGAATGGAGGTCTTGGAGTTCACCAGGTCCACCCCAGGTAAAGATATGAGTATTTTGCAAAGAAAAGAGAGTGGGAATGAATAAAGTGGGAGTGAAAACCAGTATGTACCTGAGGAATAGTTATCTCAGTTATTTTAAAATCTACACTGAGTGTGTGGGAGTGGGTGTGTATGTCCCTAAATTTAAAATATTAAAATATTTATCTGTCAGACCAGTTACCTGTATAGCAGACTAACAAAATACAAAAGTCGGTCATAACAAAGAACTATAAAGCAAGGAACATCATAGACTCATCATACAGGATTAAATGACACTATGTAGCCTATGTAATGGGGTGAAAGGAACAGAGACAAGTGTGTGAACTGTGGAGTTATATATGTTTGTCTTTATATATGTTGCATTACAACATATATAACAAGGAAAGAGAAAGGTTACATGACAAAGTCCAACAGGGAGTGGAATCTGATGGGGTTGCTAGGGACAGAAGGAGAGGGAGAGGGGGTAAGAGGCATTACTTTCTTAAGTGACAGTAAGGTTGGTAGGAAGAATTGAGAAATGACATGATGTTACACATTCTTGTACAGTAGGTGGCGGTATGCACCTCAAAGTTGTTTGCGATACGCGAGTAAATCTAGAAAAGAAGATGAAGAAGGAAAAAAAAGGGGGGTGGAACATTCTTTACGTTCACGATTTCGAACCCTCGTTTTGGCTGTCAGATAGGTCTGGGCTGGTTCTGCTTATATTGGGCTACATGTGTTTCAGGTTACTTGTTGGCCTTTACGTGGAAAGCGGTGCAGTTTTATTCTTACGACGTTTTTGTTTACAAATAGTCTAACGTTAATAGTTAACTAGAAAATGTATGTAGTGTAATGGCTTTTTCGAATCTTTTTACTACATTGCCCGCTGCTGTTGAAAATGCGATCAGCTCCTCTGAACCAGTCCCATGCAGGTAAGCTGCTGGCGTTTATTCATCTTATTTAACTTAATGTTGTGTTAACTGAAGCTAGGGTAGGCTATACTACTGTAGTTGATGTATTCCATCTGTCACGTTTAAAGGAAGTTACGCAAACAAATAAGTGAACCGCAGCAGGCTGGTCATACAAGAAAGAGAACAACATGGCAGGTAAATTATATTCAACAAACGTTTCTTTACTGTACCGCGGTTAAGTTAGTTTTAAGTTGGATATTCGACAGACATTCACCCAGGATCCAGTGACGGCTTCTTACTCAGTTCACCCAATGTGGTTAGCTCTCCTCCGATAGCTTGCTTATTAACCACCGGGGGTTAGCTTAGGGACCATCAATAAATTACTATTGTTAAAACAGTGTTACGGGAAAATCATCATTTATTTTAATAGCTTCCATGTCATGTGATCCAAGGACTCCAAACCAAATGCGACACACCACTTCATATTAGATTTGAGTGCATTTTAGAAATTTCTTATTAATATTTATTAATAATTTATTGAAAATAAGGCTTTTTTTTCCCTTAATAGCTTCTATGTCATGTGACCTACAGACTTCAAACCAATGCTACATGAGGCAAATGAGACACACTACTTAATATTTCTATTCATGTTTATTAATAATTTATTGAAAAAAAGCATTATTTTCAATAACTTATTAATAAATAATAATTAAAATTCTAATATGGACTCAAATCTAATATGAAGAGGTGTGTCTCATTTGCCTAGAGTAGTTCTACAATTTGGCATTGGTTTGGAGTCCTTAAATCACATGGCATAGAAGCTATTGGAAAAAAATAACATTATTTTCAACAACTTATTCAAAAAAAAGGGGGCGGGGGACATTATTGATGTTCACTTTCGTTTTTGCTGTCAGATAGGTCTGGGCTGGTTCTGGCTATATTGGGCTACATGTGTTTTAGGGTTACTTGTTGGCCTTTACGTGGAAAGTGGTGTGTATCATTTGCCTTGTGTAGTTCTATAATTCGGCATTGGTTTGGAGTCTGTAGGTCACATGACATGGAAGCCATTGAAACGAAAAAGCCTTATTTTCAATAACTTATTAATAAATATTAATACAAATTCTAATATGGACTCAAATCTAATATGAAGTGGTGTGTCTCATTTGCTTATTGTAGTTCTACAATTTGGCATTGGTTTGGAGACCGTAGGTCACGTGACAATCTAATGGAAGCTATCCTAAAAAATTTTTTTTCCAAAACACTGTTTTTACAATTGTAATTTATTGATGGTCCCTAAGCTACCCCCGGTGGTTAATAGCGAGCTATCGGAGATGAGCTAACCGCATTTGTACTGCCAACACTGGGTGAACTGAGTAAGAAGCCTGGGTGAATGTCTGTCGAATATCCAACTTAAAACTAACTTCACCGCGGTCTTTACTGTGACTGTTTCTCTAAAACATGGAGGTGAAGCCGGAGGTCAGTGGTGAGTTCTCTGTTGTTCTGGCAGGAGCCCCACAGTAAAGTACTAGCCTCACAGTGCTGTACTAGCCTAAATGTGAAAAATCTATATATTGCATTATGCACTTACGCGAGAATGCAACTGAAATTGTTTGCGTTCAAAATAGACAGAGGTCAACCAAGCCAAGAGAATCAAGACTCATCTAAATAAATCTCCAACATCCAACAAAGACTGTGACAAGCCTGCAGAAGACCACATGGTGAGGTCTCAGGACGGGCAGACAAGTGGTCATTTCACCAAAGAACTGGAGCTTCATGCCCACAGCAGTAATGGCTATAGGAATAACATTGATCACAATGTCAATAATTGCAAAACTGTAAATAACCAAAATGGTAAGCCGCAACCACAACAAAAAAAGAAGAAAAAGAAGAAAAAAAAGAGAGACAATCGGCAAGGCCCCAGCAACAGTGAATTCATTGCCCTTAGAGATGTACGCCACCATCCCAAACATACTAGAGACTCTTCAATCATAGGCAGAAGATACAGCTCAAATAGAGGTGGCAAGCAGGTAAGAAACCCCCAGGTTACTGCTTTACAGTAATCGTCCATGATATGCAAGGTTTTTTTTGACAGAAATTGTTCAAACAAGTACAATTTGTTACATGTACTGTTATAGCTATTTATTATGACAGTTCATAAATAAATCGATAAAAGTTAATAATAATCTGTTTTTCTCTGTAATTTTGGTGAATATAATTATGTTCATTGTGTCATATCGTCTAGCACCACCCTGTGGAACATAAGAGGAACATGTCCCAGGAATTCAAGGACCAAAACGCATTGGAAATGGATGGGCGCTTGCTCTGTATACATTTCCTTAGGGGTAGATGCATAAAGGCAGGATATGTTCTTAACTTGATTTTAAAAGAAATAGTTGCAGGTCACTTGGCCTTTTTCGATAGCTGGTTACATATAATGAAAGTGTGAAATGCTTTTTTTATTTCAGGGTGAAGAATGCCAACTTGAGCACATTCAGGTTACTAATAACACTATCAAAGAAGTGTGCAAATTCTATATCCAAGGATTCTGCACAAAAGGAGAGAGCTGCCCGTATATGCACAATATCCTTTGAATATCCATCTATATTTCTGTACATCATGATATATAAACTCATGAACTTATTCAAGTAATGACAATGTATTTTAAGCTTCATTACTATGACTATTGGGTACATTTACATTTTGATGTATGGTTTCCTTAATCAAGGTATTGGCACATTCCTTTCCTTGCAAGTATTTTCACACAAAAGGACAGTGTTCCCAAGGAGATGAATGCCGATTTTCTCATGATGCTCTTACTGACCTAACTAAGGCGTTGCTAGATAACGTGTGTATTTTCTGTCACTCTTGTTTTGTTTCTTGTACAATGTGAAATTCTTAATGCATAAAGTATTAAGCGGGTTATATTTCTTCTCTGCAGGCCTTAAAAAGGGACAAAGACCTCAGTGAAATGACAAAAAAAGCTCAATGCGACCAGTCAGTGGACAAAGGAGAGCCACTGATTACAGACAACTTAATTCCTAACATACTGCTACATCCAATCAGGTTTGAGCATTCCAATCACAAATCCTAAATTATCCATGTAACGCATCTTAACTCCACATATAGTCAGGTCCATCAGTCTTTGGAAAGTGACACAATTTTAGTTTTTTTTTTTTTTTTTTTTTTTTTGACTCGAGCACATTTGTTGTGAAATATTACTCATTTAGCTTTATTTTGAGTGTATTTACATCCAACTTGGGTGAACCATGAAAGAACTTGAGTACTTTTTATTCATATTTTCCCCTATTTTAAGGGAATTAAAGTAATTGCAGTTGCCTGTTCAGCATTTTTTTGGCATGGTGCGTGTTATCTAGAGGTGATTCAGTGTCCCATTTGGAGTCTTTTGCTGTTGTCTGTCAACATGAGGACCAAATACCGTTAGTGTTGATGACCGTAAATTAATGAGGCTGAAAAGTCTGAATAAAACGGAGACCTAGCCATCATGTTAGGCGTGTTAGAGGAAGGTGTTGGGAAAGAATGGAAGGGTTAATGATCCAGAGAATACTACCTCATCTGTGAAACATTGTGGAACTGTGGCTTTGGCATGTACAGTATGGCTGCCAGCAGAACTGTCTCACTTGGCTTTATTGATGTCGTGACACATGACAACAGCAGCAGGATGATGACACTATGGACACAGCTTCACCTTGCATCGTAACAATGCTCTTTGAAAGGTTCTTGACTGGCAAAGTCCTCCATTTCAGGACACGTTTCCCTTGCTGAAGGCCATACTGATAACAAAAAAACCAGCTTTAGTGAAGAAACCCAGTCTCTGGTGATGTCTATGGGTCATGGGCTTAAGGCAACAGATTTTCAACGAAGTACTAAATATGTTAATATGTCTAAATATTTCCCACAGTTTGTGGTTAGTGGATGCAAATAGCCTCAAATTAAATCTGACGGTAATTTTTCAATATCAAATCCAATGTGGAAGATTACAGACCCAAAACAACCAAAATTGTGTCGCTGTCTGAAATACTTGATGACCTGAATGTAAGTGTAACTATTGGTATTTATTTTTATTTTTTATCTTGCAGGCCTAATTTTTACAACAGTTCCTTGTCCTCAGAACATTGTGTTGAGACAGTAACTTTTCACTGTCAGGATGTAGGACTGGACAGTACTACAGAGAATGCTACTCCACCAAAAGTCACAGATATGCAGCCTACCTCCTATTCTTCCTCACAGGGTTGTGTGGATGATCCCTCCAGCATGGAAAAACAAGTTCAAGCCCCTTATTCTGTTGATGCAGTTCTTGGGTCTATTAGGGAAGTGAAAAATCCCACCTGTCGGGAAGCTAAATGGCCCATGTTTAGAGACTCGCCGACCCCTGATTATGCACCAACATCTTATACACCAGTGTTTGAAAAAGTTCCAGACCTTTCTCCCTCAAAATCAGCAAAGCAGAAGTCAAATGTATCTTTTTTGGAGAACAAAATCAGGCAATCTTACAAGTCCAAATTTGATGGGGACATACTCTTGATGGAGAATGACTCTTTCAATAGGTTCAAAGTGGATCTATTGCATCCCATATCAATGGTGAAAACCAGGCCCCAAAAGACTGGCACGGAGAAGAAAGGAGATCCTGTTGTTCAAGCCTCTTCTCACGGTCATAAAAAAGCCAACAGACATCTGGCTAGGGATATACAAGATTCACATGACTCTTTACTGGATACCTTAAATAGAAATTATGCTGTAATGGACTATGAACACTGTCAAATAAAAGTAGATTCTCATTCTTTGGTTGGAACTGCTAAACCTGCCCAAGGTGCCTTCCACAGCCTTTTTTCAAACCCCCTAACTCAGAACCTATCCCACCCATGTAAGCAGAGTTCTACCATTTCTCACATTCAGAAACCAAAACCTGAGGTCAAACATAACATAAAAACACCATCTGGACCAAAAAACAGGACAGAGCCACTCGGTGATACCCAAACTACCACACACTATGGAAGTAAAATGGCTTTTTGTGTTGAATCGGCTGATGCTTGTAGTAATGCTGTAAAAATACCCTTCCATAGACTTTTTGCAAGCCCCATTACTGAAAATCCTGTGCAGACTGCACAAAGTTCTTTAAGAAGTCCTCAACAGTCTGTTCGCACCCATAGCACTCCATGCTCTACAGACCAAAGTATTAAAGTCACTCCTGCCAAACCCAGTAGTGAACCCTGCAAGGCCACTAAAAAACACATTTTTGCTTCCTCTTCAGTTGATACTGTGAGTTCAATGCTATCATCACAGATGAAAACAGATGATACTTCTGCATACCCACAAGTGCGAGAGTCAGCTGACTATACTTGTGTCACTCCTTCAACTGGAAATTATACCGGTCTAGGTTCCTCAAAAATACAAGCTGAGCAAAGTCTGCCCCGTGTTTCCTCACACATTGGTAAGACCACTAGAGTAGGTCTTGTATCACTCTTAATTTTATTCCTAGTGTTTAATGCGCATTTGAAGTGCTTCAGTGCATTTTACTTTTTGTGGCATTTTCAGTTGCAACCAGCGCTAATTCTGTTCTGAAGACTCTCTTTCAATGCCTGAGCCCATACTGCGAGAACCAACAGGATAACATTGAGAGTAGTGTCTCTTTAGGTATAGTATATTTAATGTTCTCATTAATCAAAGGTATTAATATACCAGATCGCTGTCTAAACATCCAGGGTGTTGTTTTTTATTGATCAACATAAATGTTCTTCTATCGTACATTACAGAATGGGAAAATGAAGACAAAAAGAGCAGTGTAATGCAACAGCTGAAAAGAGAAGAGCGGGAGGAGGAGATGATGTTGAGAGACAAATCACTGGGAATGCCGCTCCATCCTAACCACCATCTACAGGTTGGTATTTTACTTCCCTGGGTAATCGTATGATCCAACAACCTTGTATATAATAAACAACTTTATACATGGAGCATCTTTTTAAAACAGAATTTACAAAGTGCTTTGACAGTCAAAACAAAGCAGAATACTCACTACGCAATAGAAGTCAGTTAGAAATTATAATGAGGGGAAAGGATGAGAGGAGCGAGTAATATTCCAATGTAGTGCATTATCTCCTCAGGCAGGGTGTGTTATTGAGATGGGCAGCACTAACAATGTAGATCCTTTTTATATTGTAATCACATAAGAACATTTTGTTAGCTTTTTTAATTTAACATACACACACATTCTTTTCTTCCCCCACTCAGAAATACTGTACATTGTTCTCTCTGTCTCTCTCTCTCTCTCTCCTTAAGGCTAAGGGTTTGCATAAGCTGTCCAATGAGATGCCAGCTAAACCCCAACATCCAACAGAATGCCAAGCTTCTCCTCAAACTTTCCACAGCTGTCAGGAGAGAACTGGGAGGTGTATTAGTACAAGTGTTGGTCAAGCCCAGGTGAGAACCCCTGGCATCCACAGCCTACCAATCAAACCCATGATGTCAATGACCCAGAATAGTAGATCTAAACAAAAGCAGTTTTTTAATCGCAGAGTGGGAGGCACATCCTTGAAGAACATGTTTAAGGTTCTAGACCCTGCTGCCTCCCCCTTTGGACAATAATATTGCAATTTATTAGGCGTGTAAGATTTATTTAGACTTTAAAACCTACATATGAGTTCTATCTTGTCTATCTATTGGTATGTATTTTGTTTTTAGTATTGGACATTGATGTGTGTGTGTGTGTGCTCAGAATTTTTTTTAAAGTAATTAAAACTAACTCAAATCTTTTTGTTTTTCATGTGTGGTCAGTGTCTTAAATGATTTTTTTTCTTGGAAGACTTTTACAACTTTATGTGTAATTGCACGACACTATAGAGCCACCCACACTGGGCTATGCATTAATGACAAAGTAGCAGACATTGCATATTTGTGTATATAGCTGTTTATCTATAAAACCTATGGCCACATCCATACTAGCACGGGTACATTTTTACGCGGCCACGCTATCATTTCACTTCCATTTAAAAAGTGTCCGTGTCCGGGGGAAAACTCATACGTCATTGAACTGCGCATGCTCAGTTTGCTAAACACACGATGACCATACGCAGCTAGTATTTGCATTCTCGTAATTTAACCATTTCTTGCCAAAGAAATCCATCAGATATCGATCAATACATTTTAGTTTTTCTAAAACATTAGGGCCGAGATGCCCTGTTCTCGGTTATTTTGTAGGGCTCTGGCCATGCTCCTCCAGTTCCTCCTCGCACAAAGGAGCAGATACCGGTCCTGCTACTGGGTTGATGCCCTTCTATGGCCCTGTCCAGCTCTCCTCAAGCCTTCTTGTGACGGCACGTATGGATGTGCCATCCTGGAGGAGCTGGACTGCCTGTGCAACCTGAATGGGCTGCAGGTACCAGTAGTGACAAAGACACTAGCAAAACACAAAACCAGAGAAGAATCAGTCAGGAAGGAAAGAGCATTTGTCTGTGGCCACCACCTGCAAAACCATTCCCTTTTTGGGGGTTGTCTTGCTGTTGTCTCTCCAGTGCACCTGTTGTCACTTTCATTTGCACCAAAACAGTTGACACATATTCACAATCGCTTATGCTTCATTACTGGACAGATTGAAATCCCTGAAGTTGAATTGACTTGGTGTAATAGTGTGATGAATATGTTTTGAGCAGTGTTTCATGTAAACTAGATACATAATAAATTTTTTGTAAGCCCATTTACCTCTACCGATAACATTGTGCCACTCACAACCCAATCTGCTTTCATCCTATCAGAGGAGAGGCGACCGCGCCCCTGTAGAAGACCAGAAGAGAACCATTTCAAATCACTGACGAAGCTTGTAATGTGTGATCTTGTAGTATAGAGTATCTCTGACTATACTACTAAGGGTTAGGTTTTTTAAGTTTAACACGCAGCTGTGAGAGTTCAGCTGTCTGGGAACTGTAAGTACGGTTTCCAGAACCAGAGGCCGTCTTGCAGAGAGGGTGGCCTGTTAGCGTGAAGAAATAAAGATCTTTAAGTGGAAACAGAAATATTGTGTTGAATCTTGTTTGACAGTCTCACGCTTTAGTTTAACGTGTCTGTCAATTTTCACAACAGTAACTAATCATTACTTCCTCATTACTAGTTACTATTTTTGTGTCCCCTCAGGTAATGTGCTGCACCATTCTGAGCAGGTAGTGACAATGCATTATTAGGTAATCATAATGTAATTATCATCACCTTATCATTGGTATTTCATTGGTATTTCCAAGAGGTCTCATCTAAGTAGTAACCAGGTCTGACCATGCTTGGCTTCCAAGACAGGTCATATTCAGGGTGATAATGGCCACAGTGATGAATTTGCATTATTGCAATATATAAATTATATAACAGCATAATAAAAGATGTTAACTTAATTATTTACACTGTCACATTAAATTCAGTGGCTTGAAGCAATTTAAAAAAGAACACAAATAATTAAACAAAACCATAACTAATTAAATTATAACATTTTATACAAAACATTTTCCCAAGTGATGGATAGAAGTAGTTTATAATAGTGGGAAAGAAAAGTAGGGTAAGATCCTCTGTAGATTAGTGTTAACCAAGTCATCACAATAATTGTGGAATGAGAGCAATTGCAGATCCACGGTTAAGGCAAACATTCAGACTATTTGCTAGTCTGAATATGCCTTTATACAAGACATGGATAAAACACTTTCCCATATACATATAGACAAAACCAAATTTTCTAATTGTCTGACCTAATTCAGATTACAATACTCATGTAGCCCCTCCCCCACACCCAGATACTCCGTGAGCACACTTTAGCCCATTGTTGGAAACATGGTTATGCCATAGCTTACTATGATCTTTGGGCCACTCTGTGTGCCAAGATTCCTGTGAGGGTCCCTCAAATATTGTGTGGACCTGCCTCTTTGACAATTCGTTGCCTTAAATATGAGATTTTGTAACTGCAGCAGAAAGACAAGGAACAGTAAAGTAGTATAAAGAAAATAAAAATGCGTGAAAATTAAAAAACAAAGGGGGGGCAACCAGCACAGAAGAGTCATGAGTGAGCAATCCTGCTTCAGTCCTCATCAGGGCTGGTGAAGCCATCTTCCTCATCGTCTTCTTCCTCCTCCTCGTCAAAGTCAACAGGGTCTAGAGCTGCTATTGCAGTGTGCTCTTGTATGGCCTAATCAATTTCCTTCTTTACACAGTGTAGTCTCTGCTAAAAACACTCTGCAGGCCATGTGAAGCATCACGGGAGAGGTTATTGGTCGTCTATGACTAGAGGATTCAAAACTTAGTAGCATACTAGACAGAATTAAATCAAAAGCAACACTTCATTGCATTACACAGTAGTTCCAATTCATATTTGCGGAATACTAATAAACTGGAAGAAATTCAATTATTTTAATATCACGTTTTAGGAAGCTTTAGAAAGATAAAAGATAAAGAGGGGCAAACCACAGCTTTGAATCTCAGGCAATTGCAACTGCATTGTGCTGCGTCATTTCCTTGATCAAGATCCTCTGCTCCTCCTCAAGACAATTTACCAGCATGACAAAAACTGTCATTTTCTGCCTAAAGGCAACAGCTGTATAGGAGATACACAATTTGAAAGTTACATTTAAGAGTATGGCTGTGGAATGCTTTGCTTCTGTGCAAAACTTTCAGTTCTTTAAAACCATACAAGTTTAAGCTGTTCAGACTTACTGTGGAAAAGCATATTGTGTAGAAAGTGCAATGGTACACAAAGACACCAAAAAGATCATACCATCTCCCTGTCTCTCCCATGGCAAGATGAAGCCCTCAGCCCCAAAATTAAGTCGACATGCCACTGTCTATGTTGACGGAACATGTGACTAATCAATTGTAGATGTCTATTCACCTTTGAACTGTAATTGTTGTAGTTGTGACAAAACTATGTTAACAATTAGATTGTCAACGAGTCTTCACATAAATTGTTTAGCTAGAAAAATTCCCTGAATTAGCTGAATTTACCCTCCCTTCCCCCAATATGTCTTCCTCCACTGCTTGGTTACCTCTCATTTATTAAGCAGGCTTGCTGCCATGTTCCTGATAGAGCTGGCAGATTCGAATAATTTCACTCCGTTCAATGTAAGGATTCGTTCAAAAGACTCGTTCACCAAGTCGTTGGTGTCTCAAAACGCCATGAGTCATTCGTGACCGAGATACCCGTGCTATTTTTATGTGGTTAAAGAGTGTATATGCATTGTGAATGTAAAAGTATACTACCAATGTGTTGAGGTACTACCAACGTGTGTACATCCATCACAGGCATATATGCTGCCACCCAGATGCTTTTCCAGGGACATCGCTGCATTTTCCATAGGGCAGCACAAAAACACATTCTGCACAGATTATAAGTGCATGTCTGCATAAACAGAGAGTGCGGGTGCTAGATTTGCCTGTATGCAGTCCAGATCTGTTGCTGATTGAGAAAGTGTGCATTATGAATTGAGAAAGGGTGCATTATGAAGCACAAAATATGGCAACGAAGGCCCTGTACGATTGTGCACTTGAAGACTTGAATAATGGAAGAATGGGGGGAAGTTCTTGCTAAACTTCACAAACAGATGTCTTCAGTGCCCAAACAGTTAAGTGTAACTACAGGAAAGATGATGTTATTCAGGGGTAAACACCCAACTGTCCACTGTCCACTGAGTGGGTTGGAGTCATCAGATTTGAAACGATATTTAAAAAAAACGATTACATTCACAGGGTAAAACATCAAATAATGTGTAGTTGTAGTGTTTTCGATATGGTACAGAGTAACCAGAATTTACAAATCGCTGTTTTATGTTTTTATTAATATTTTCCATACCATCCCAACTTTTTCAGAATAGGGGTTGTTTTATATGTATGACTTCAGTACATTGCTAAATTATTTAAACTTTTCTAGTTGATCTAAAATAGATAAAAAATAAATGATATCAGTACAACACCATCTTAAATGCCAATACAGAAACTACAGCTTGCAAGGGAAATAATTAAGTAATCAAGCAAAACCATATTTAAGGAAATTGAAAGAAACTAGTGCCATATGTCAGTTCCAGTGGCATTTATACACCTTTTTACATAGCATTTTTCTCTAAATGATGCATACAACAAGTGCAGTTATTATTGGAAAGAAAGATATGGGAGACCTGAGTTAAAAGTAAAAAACCAAGTTATCAAAAAAGGTCATTTACAATGTGTAAATCGTATTTGAAAGCTACTTACAGTGGCTTGAGAGCAATTGTAGATCTACAGTTAAGGCAAACATTTGGACAATTTGCTATTTTTTATTATCAGACGGCATACCACATTGATCTCTTAGCTCATGAATGGCCATAGCATCACATCACATGTTAGTTCTGATAGCCCTCATGTATTGACAGTGCTTATAGAGTTGTCATCTTCTCCACCATTACTGAGAATTGGTTTTCCCTCAGTGGGTCCTTCAGGGTGTGATTGGTAGTCTGACTTGTTGATAGCAGAGGGGGTGACAGGTGGCTCAGATGCTTGCTCTGCGAGTGCTAGATAATTCTCTTTATTTTCGTCTTGGTAATCCTGAGCTGTTTTACTTTTAAAGCACCCCATCTAAGGATCAACAGAGAATAGAGTTTAAGTTAGATGACTCTCTGTCTCAGTGTTTTCAAAGTGAACTAGTGGAATACTCCCAGCACCAATCCTACTAACAAAAATCCTCTATAACAATCCTTGTTCTATCCTCCTTTCTACTCTGTTAGCTCATACAATATTAACCACTTTGCCGGAATTTAGGCTGCTAGCAATTATTGACTGTTTTGAAGAGTGATAACTGATATGATAACTTTCGAGTAATGTATAAAAAAAAAAGAAAAAAGAAATTGCATAAGTGAAGTAACCTTAAGACATGATGCCGTCCTTATTCTAGGAGAATGTTATTTGCTTGCAAAAACTGGTGGTTAACCAGTTCAACTATTGTCAAATGTACTAATTGTAAGTCGCTTTGGATAAAAGCATCTGCTAAATGCTGTAAATGTAGATGTAATCCAATATTAAAATGGCACAGCAGCCACTGAGAATTGCGGAGTAACTTGTCTGCCTGTATGCAAACCAAATTCCATATGGCATTCCATATGTCAGACCCATACAATATGTTTTGGTTAATTGCTCCCGCTGGTCCTAAGGACCTTCAGCCCCACACCCTTGTACAAATCCCTCAATTGCTGTATCGGGACAAAGAACACTACCTGGACCTCAAAACTCACCTTAAACATAATCACAATTACAATGAACAACAAAATTAATCCAACTCCAACTCCTATTCCATATATCAGTTTTTTCTCAGGGGAAATGATGAGCTCAACTCGAACATCAGTCTGTTGGGAGAGAAATTAATGAACACTGGAATTTCTTTAGGGGAATGAAAATGTAGAAATTCTCTATTGAGTATTGGACAGTATTGGGTTTGTACATTTCTTTTACAAAACGGTTTCATGAAAGTAATTACCTGTGCCTGGGGAAAATCTTTGAAATGATCTTCATTCTGATAAATATAGAGGCATAATTAAATTGGAATTATCCCAGTGTGTGTGTAAATTATATCTTGTAGCAGAAATAAAGCCACTGAGGGGTAGAATAATAGTGCCAAAGACCAGTAGAAACCAGATGAAAGGGTTAATGCTAATAGGGATACAATTCACCGATACAATATGCAGCATATCATATTAGCAGTGGGTGCCACAGTGGATTAAGTAAAATCCCCATATACACAAGGATTACAGTATAATATAAATATGTCAATAACACAACTGAATATTCAGTGAATGAGATACCCCATACCAACTCACACATTATTGAGTTTTGTATTAAAAAATGGATGTACTACATATTTTTTTTATTTAGAGACAAGTGCCAGGGTATTCTTACTTTTTAAAAGAGAGCTTCCCTAAAGTTGACATTCATCTTACCTCAAATGTACTTGACTCCTGAAAGTAGCGTTTTTTATCATAGCGAACTTTTATCAAGCTTTTAAATAGAACCTCTGCTCCATCTCCAGTAAATCGATTTATTAAAGCCATATCCTGCGATGACAAAGTATATTAGTTAACATTACACCAGTTCACAACTTATAATATTTTGAATCACTGCTTTAGAGGCTTGTTGACACTAGATTTATAATACAAACCTTCACATGTTGCTCGAGATTCATAAATGCTACATCCCCAGAAAGAATAAATTGAGTAGTTGAATGACGGTTGAGAATGAAGCCTTCACATACTATCAATTTACAGTATTTGTCTGCAGAACAGTACTGTAACATTCAAAAAACAGTATTTGTCATTATAATGAAAGTTTACATTGTGTACTGTAAGTGGTTATAATTTTCCCTATACAGTAGTTTCAAGCTAAAAATAACCCAATGTCTCACTTACAACAGATGTCACGGAGTTGGTGTCTACACATTGCGTTTTATTCTGTAAAAAATAAACATTTCACACTTTTATTTTAGAAATAACAAACTAGTTAATACACATTTGTTATTGTCTTGTTGTTACCCCTTGAACTGAAACTTGATAGTTCTTCATTTCAAAGTTATGTTTCAGTTTTGTAGGAATAATTATGGACACGTCGATAGGCACAGGTTTAAAACCCAGATTCTTCACCTGAAATGTATTTGAGAAAAAAAATACATCAAAATGAATATATACATTTTTTAATTAATAAAATGTATCTAGAATTTCCATTTCAAAAGTACAATGGGGCTGGACAGACCATACTGAACAGATCTCACATCCTACTCCCGCCTCCTCTCCAAATTCACGTCCTCCATTTCTACAACCAAAACCATGTTCTACCAGACCAAAATCAACTGCCTTAAACATCTCTCTCCACCTAAGAAGCCTAAACACTCACCGTATCCAACCAACTTGACCCCGTCCCCACTTTATTTCTCCAACCCATCTCAACCATCTTACCCTTCCTCACCTCTCTAATCAACTCTTCCTCTCTCCACAGGCTCCATCCCTGCTACAATTACATTTAGCGGACACTTTTATCCAAAGCGACTTACAATGAGTACAATTAGTATTATAAGGAGCAGATATGGGTTAGGCATTTTGCTCTAGGATACGTACAGGTCCAGCCAACATCACTGCAACGGCCCGTGCCTGTATATTCTCCCTCTACAACATCAGACAGCCGTTCATAACTCTAAGCAATGGTCAGGTTCCAAGCCCCAGCCAGAGCGCTTTAATCTACCATTTTGGCTGGTCGGCTGGCACCACCGTCGCTACGAGGGCGCAAGAGTTCATAGCACTCCCATGAACCTAAGTCATCTATGGCAATCATCTATCTGTCTCTATCTATCTCTATTCATATTTATATCAATATTTCCTGATATATGTTGGTATCTACTCTTTAGAATCTTAAACTCTTTGCTTGTATGCTGTATACGTTTTTAGCCCTTATTTTTGAGCATTTTTGACTAAATGGTATGTTGATTATGTGCATGGCATTTTCCCAATATAATTTACTGCTTTACCTCGTATATATTCACTAATCTTTTAGATCCACTATCCTCTGGAGTAAAGTTGAAATAGGCGACAGTGTCCTCATTCCTGCAAATGAAAAAAATATATACTAATTCCTAATTAAAGAATCTACAACATAGAGAATTATATTAATTGTATACAGTAACAACACTTACACGCTTACTGCCAAATCAATTTGAAATTGTACAGGAATAGATTTGGTCATTGAACCTCGGGTTGAGTTTTCATTATCACTGTATATAAGAGGAAATAATATAATTTAACATTGTGGATGCTGTAATATGTAGGTTTATATTAATTAAAAAAGTGTCACACACCTTTTTGCTGTTATGGTCATGGACATTGTTTCATTCCATTCATAGGTATCGATAATGCGAAACAAAGCCTTAAATGTTGCCTTGGGGGAAAAAACAAACAATTACATTATAAATTCTTTTGAAAAAAAATGAATAATATCATTGGTAAATATAAATTAGTCCTAAATCGTATTAAAAACTTGACCAGTTTTTTTTCATGAACACTTGTGTATGTTTATGCACCGTTACTCACGCTGGTACTGCTGCGGTAGACAGGAAGACTAACACCACACACAGTTTTGTCCAGTATACCTTCTAGATCATTGCAGCTATGCAAAGTTGCTCTTGTTGCCTGTAAATATCAAAAACGTTTGTTATACTGATTAGTTAAAGGTGGACCAATCGCCTGCTAATTTGATTGGCACCACTGTATTGGCACCATGAAAATCAATTGAGAGTGCCCAGACAGTGTAGAAGCGTAGCTTTGAAAATCTGATTATTGATTTATTGAACAGTTATTCAAAACGCATGATCGGGTAGTTTGAGCCTCACAAATAAACAGAGACTCAGTCGCTCCATGTTGTAGACAAAGAAAACAACACACAAACCTCCATAAGGTGCAGTGTAGAGAAAGAAAGTCCTGGGGGATATTGGAGAGTTAGCGAGGTATTGTAGGAGTCATCTCCAGTGTTGGAAAATCTTAAAATTACAGTGAAGTCATTCTGGTGTGCTACCAATAATGTCTTGGTCCTGGAAGAAAGAAAGAGAGGTTTCCTTTCATCCCAGCAAGAGTGGAGATGGAGACTATGACAGAGGTGTTATAGTAGGGTAATGTGTTTTTATGTGGGGCGGAGGAGATCGTCGGTCAGGAAACAAGGCATTTATTGATTAATGCTGTATCATTTTTCCTCCTCACACTCATTAAACATTCATGCATGTGGGAAAGACTTACTGTTAGCATGCATTTCATTTAGCAGACACTTTAATCCAAAGAGACTTAAAGCAGGGCTTTAAGTCTGTACTTGCTTGTGGGAGTGGGCCAGCCTTTCATCAAGGCAGACAATACGAATGGAGTGAGGAGCAATGGATTGAGCGGAAGTTATAACAAATCCCGCGACGATTCACCACCTTCCTTTTCAATTCACACGCATTTTTATCACCTGTATATTTATCAAGGACGTTTTTCTAACTTTGACCCTTTAGCCAAAATGCTTTGACACAAATTATATGCTGCCTTACAAAAATGGCATTGAATGAAAAAGTCAAGGTCATAATTAACCAAACCAACAGCAATTTAATATATTAAATGATATACATTTACAACAAATTCACTTTCTTTTTTTTATCAACCCGATTTTAATCAAATATTTTTATAACTTTCACCCCTCACAGATATTTTGTCGCCATTTACATTTTAATCAGGATACTTGTCCGGGCAGGCAGTAAAATTGTCTTTCACTTGCCCCTTCAATAATCCACTTGCCCCAGACAAGTGGACAAGCGTTAATGTCGAGTCCTGCTTAAAGTGAGTAGCCTACAAGTATAAAGGAGCAGGTAGAGGTTCAGAATCTTGCTTAAGGATGCTTACAGGTGGACCGAACCCAAGTCCTTTAGACTGGGAGTCGTTCACCCTAACCACTAACCAATCCTGCTCCCCATTATGTTAAACAATAAATAACATAATTATTTATTTATCTTAGATAGGCCACTCATACATCCGCATCATTTAGGTCTGCCAGCGCACCAGCATTGACAATGTACTGGTTACTTCCATAGTTTTGTCTGTAATTAATGTCAGGAGCTACATGCGCATATAGCATATAGCATACAGCATACAGCATACAGCATACAGCATACAGCATACACTATGACATGTGAATTGTCTATTTTCATATATTGGCACCATTGTAGGTTTGTCAAAAATACATACGTGAAGTTGAAGTCAACCTCAAGTTCTGCGATACAGGAGTCTGTCTTTCGGCAGGTCTTTTCAAATGGTGCCTATCAAAACAAAATGCTAGAGATCAACAAAGCAAGTCTTAAATATAAATAAAATTATTATTTAAGATATCTATTTTTTTGGATCCCAGATGTCTGAACAGATACCATATAGTTGCTGTAGACATACCTCAATAACAGCATGTTTAATGCTGTCCACATTCAAAATGGCAGTAGCCTTCTCACTTTGGTGTTGAGAAAATTCTAGTCGGATCATGACAGGAGATAATGTGTCTTTAACACATTTCTGCAAATGAAATAAAAAAGCCACAGGGGACTCACGTGACAATCTCATAGCCCACAGAGCATTTTCTTTAATCTATTAAATGTTAATCTTCCCTATCACTTAGTATGTTTAGGATATTGTGGCCTACAAGTACTTTAAAGTACTAGGCTAGTGCTAGCTGTTATCATGAGTGTGTTGTACAGCTATAACGAAATCCCCATACCGCCATGTTAATACTGTGTTTGAAGCAGGTCTTGTATTTTAACTCCACAGTCGACTGAAAGCTCCTCGCTCTATTCTCTGTTCCATTAAAGAAACCTCTGCTGTTTTGTCTTATTGGATCCACATCCACATTGTACGTGATGTTCAGACCAGTGACGAGAGCATCTGGAGAGACATTAAAGGTAAATAGGGTTCGAGCACTGATCGGATGCTGGTGATGAACTCTGGTTCATGTCATTGGGCAGTGTTCCTACCTTTGCTATGGGTTAATTCTGCCACGTCAAAGCATGCTGTGAACGTTATCATGGGTAGAATAGCATCTGTGTTACCCAGGCAGTTAATATTAACAGTGCTGATCTCTGAAGGTTCAAAGCTGAGATGAGCTGACACGCTAATCACCGGCTTAGACCTAGGAAACATAATTGACAGATTGTTAGACTGTGGGTAGGATGACTTTGCTATTATCTTGTATTAATAAATGAAGGTTGATTTTAAAAATCAAAATATATACCACAAGACAACAGCCCTCCCATGTGATCCAACCACTATGTCAGGCAGTCCATCCTCATTCAGGTCGATGCGCCCATCAATTGCCTGTCCGAAGAACTGCAGCTGAGTGTTTATCTTCTCTGCCGTGATCCTCTGGAACATAAGAGTTTCTTAGTACTTTTTAAAATCATCGACTTTGTACCTTCCTAACCTCACTACAACTTTGAGATTAAGTATTTTGTAGTGATGTCATTGATTTACACTATGGGGTATTATTTATTTACCACCTCCATGTTGGAGGTTAATGCCTTGAATTGTGGTACAACCTCATCTGCCCCATATTTTTGAGTCTGGTGGCTTGCTCAAGGGCACTTCAGCAGGACATTCACTGAGATTAATGAAGGACTAAATCTGCTGCCAATGTTTCCTTCAGCTAGAAAAGCCTATTCTTTGAAGCCATTGGGAAAAAGATTCTTTCCACCAATATAGGTATACAAATTTGGACTAACTAACCTGGCTGTAATTTCTGCGTATTCCTTCACTTTTGTCACCAAGGTAGATGTACACAGCTCCTCTGTTATCATCCTCAAGTGGTGCTCCAATTGCCACATCTCTAAAGAGATCTCCATTCAGATCTGAGAGAGAGGAGATGATAGTGCCAAATCTGCCCCGAGACGGCACAGAGACGCTCATTTCACTTTTTAGTTCCAGCTGTAAGGAAGGAGGTTATTGAGATTATTATTACACCTACATTTGTGAAGGAGTAATGACCAGCCAGCATGTCTGTGTGTCTGTGGGTGCAAAACCTTTGCAAATGCCTTCAGTGTCATGCGCTATAAAAAGCTATCAAATTTAAAAGGCCACGCCCCTTGGATAGTGCGACTAAGAGCAAGTCCCTCTCCTCACAAATTGCCTCAAGGACCCATACTGTGCCATACAGTCCACCATGATGGGTTTTCTGCCATTTTGAATTTTGTAAAAATGACTAGTTCTCTGGAACCAAATAATGGATTGCCATGAAGCTTCATATGTGGGCTCTACAAGGACCTGTGAAGACTGTATAAACCACTGTGCGATCAGTTTGAAGTGCTTGCAGATTCTTAGTGTTTTGAACATGTTTCTGAATGTTCACACATACTGTATTTACAGTATGTGTCAGACCCTGCCCACCTGGAGTTATATTCTTAGCCATTTACAACCTACCTCATTTGTCACAGTGTAGACATAGACCAGCCCCTCTCTCTTCTCCCGAGGTTGGTGAAACAGTGGTGCACCCACCAGCAGGAAGTCTATGTTATTGTCAGAGTCAACATCAACTGTGCACAGCTCTGCCCCAAAGTAGGAACCTATCTGAATATTTAATAAGTGATTATTTTTGTAGGTTCAGAAAAGGGTGTGAACTACTTTTATACCTTTTAGAAACTGCTCACAATAGCAATACGGTCTACTTGTCAGTTAGCAATACCAACCTATCAGCTATGCCATCACTTTCATTACTACATTTAGTCGTCTTTTTTTAACCAATTTGTTTCAGTTTCAACAAAAGATGTCACCACATTGAAAAAATGCTACAGGCTTTACAGAAGGGTCTTTGGATCAGATAAACACATTTCTCAAGGCAGTTACCAACCTGGCTCCCATTGACTCTTTGCGCTACTGTCCAGTTGTTGTGTACTTGTTTGAACAGTACCACCTGTCCTGTGTGCTCAAATCGTGGTGCACCAGTAAAATAAAGTGCCACACTATTCTTCTGTCCAGCAGCAACAGAGTACCCTGCATCAAACATAACCATCATTGTAAAAGGTTTTTGGTAGGCCTACAACCTAAATCTATGCTTACATTTAAATTGGTTGTCTTAAGCTCAGTGCTCTTCAAACAATAATGTGAAGCAGCAACGTGTGATAAGTGGATAAGTAAGTGGATGCAAAGATTTTATAAGCAGTGCTGCCCATATGCTGCATGCTGATATGGTGATACAATCCATGAGTAATAACAGCATCATTATCAGAATTACTGATGGCGCTATTACACAAACCATCATTCAAATGAAACAAAAAGATATCCTTATGAAAAGGTTACTTTCATAGGGGGAAAAGTATGTGTTGTGTTTATTGCCAGTACTACCCATGTAGGAGCTCTTCATCATCTTGGGGTCCTGTATTTTCCTCTCCACTGAGTCTAAGCGAAGCTCATGAAGGGCCCCACGCCAGTCATTTGATCCAACTGAGCCCAGAACCAAGGTATTCTGTTGAGGAATTATAATATAGAATTAAAGGAGATTTCTATACAATTTCTATTAAGCTTTTTCAAGTGCCCTTAAACCCTCATAGCTTTCTTTCCTGAATATTAGCACCCTACTGACCAGAACCTAATCAGTTTTTTAATCCACTGTTACCTTCCATTGTTTTTCAGAAAAATATTCCATACTCCAGTTTGCTGAATTAAATGGTTTAACATTTAATGTTTTGGATTAAAGATAGTAATATATTTTAAATTAAATACAACAACAAACTGGAGTACCTTGAGATTACATACTAACAGTCGAGGCAGATATCACCTTTGACATGTTAATAGAATATGTTTTTAAGAAACAGTCGAAGTCACTGTCAGTCTTGACCAGTAACTAGGGGGGGTCGGGATAGTCTAGTGGTCTAGGTGGACTTCCAGACAGAAGGTTGAGGGTTCAAGCCCCAGTGTTGGCCTACCTGTAAGCATCCTTGAGCCTTGAGCAAAATGCCTAACCCCTATTTGCTCCATGTAATTGTAAGTCACTTTGGATAAAAGCATCTGCTAAATGATCTAATTGTAACTACAGCAGACAAGGGCAAACATTCATGGCAAACATAAGCATGAGTTGTTAATATTGGGGTGTGGAAGCTGCAGATTATTGGGTTTTTACAACAGTTCAGTTTTGTTTTAGATATTTCTGCCTCAGTTACATATTTCATACTGAAAATATATCTTCAATGTTGCAGCCACCCTGTAACTCTTCAGATATAAACCTAGTCATTCAGACTGCATGCCTTTTTCCAAAAATATGATTGTATTAGCTCTGTCCGTGATACATGGGAATTTGGTTACTCTCTTACCTTGTAGTAGGCAGCACTAAATCCACTCTGTGACATTTCATCAGCCAGGTTTCCAGCCAGTGCTTTGTTAGCACCTAAATAAGAGTGTGTACGTGTTACTTTTCCACTTGTGTGTGAGCAAAATATGGGGTTAAAATGTAACTGAATTTCACCTTCTATGTTAAAGATTTTCTTTTCAAAATTCTGCAGGATTCCTGAGAGTCCATTGTAGTTCTGGATGTGAAAAGTATTGTTCTGCTTTGGTTCAGAAGCAACAGCATAAAGCTCATCCAGTGAGACATATTTGACCTGCCAACATAATGCAACTTGAGGTAATTTGGTAGCAACACAAGTTATTATTGTTTATATTATTACATGTATCCCTTTGTGTTTGTCTCAAATCAGGGACAATGAAGTGGGCGCAGTAATAAAAGGTCATCTTTATAGGGACAAATATGACGCGATGTGTTTCATATCAGTACTCACCCCAATGACAAACCGTATGATATTTTTTTTATCATAATCTTCGCAGATGTTAGTAATTTTATCACTTGGCTTTCCATCTGTGATTATTACAAGAACTTTAGTTGCATCAGGAGAAGCCCCCACAGCTTGCAGTTCAAAAATGTTTTTCCTGAAACAAAGTCAAAGATTTCATATTTATATTTGTAAATACAGTTGCATAAATAGTAAGTTGGAATCCCTTCACTGTTTGGAATTTTTTTTTATAACAATTAAAGTGACACTGTTTGATTGCCTTATTGTTCACCCAGAACCCTACATATTGTTATTTAAGGGCAGTAAGTGCATGAATTTCCAAACCAAAAACGTTAACATTTTCAATGACAAGGGAAAATTCCAGACACAAATCAAGGAGTGTAACTTGAATTATTTCTGGTTTCTGTGTTAAGACATTATATTTGTTCATGACATTGTGTGGATTTCATTTCTGATTTAAAAGAAGTTTAAAAAAACACATATACTTACAACACATATTTTAAGGCCTCATATGTGTTTGTAAGACCTTTCATATGTTTTTCCTTTTGTAGTAGAACAGAAGCAGTCCCATTTTGGTAATCATTGAAGTCAAAAACCTTCCTGGTGAAAGTGGAAAACTGAACTGCAGCAAACTGAAAATACATACAAATTATGTTCTAAGTTATATACAGTATGAATTATAAAATAGATGTGTACATGTTAAAGACTCTATATAGACACATGTATTGTATGTTTCTAATGACCTTGATTGATGAGCTCTTGAGGCTGGTCATTATATCTTCTATGAAGTATTTGTTTTTTTCAAATTCATTGTCTGTCATACTTGCTGAGCCATCAAATAGAAAGACAAGGTTCACAGATTTCTCTGTACAGTCTGAACAAAACAAAAAGTGAAAATTAAGAATATGCCATAAAATAAAAAAACACAATAAATCAAATCTACATCTATGAATAAAATTTAAATTTGTAATACATAGTTATCAATACTGTCTAAACAAGTGACAACATTACACTCCTTCTGAATTTTTATAAGTAATTTACCTTGGAAGGCAGGTCTTTGAGTAGAAATGGGCTGAAGTTGATCTTTAAAGTGATAGCACACACTATTCAGATAGGTGTTGTCATAACATTCATGGGCCAGGCTTGGGCTGCAGGACTACATTTAGCACAGTCAGTGAAATAATGTCACAAAATGTTTTGCAGTTGCAACCGGTTATTGATTTTCTTACAGTGAATTGATTGGGGTGAGTTGAATCTTCAGATATGGAAAATCCAAAGTTCTTAAGGGAGATGGCTTTTGCTGGAACTGGAAGGGAATTGACCATAGCATTGAAACACTTGGTAATATTCATGTAGCCCGCACCCTTCCCCCCCAAAAAAGACGATGAAAAACGATTCATATAGAATTAATGTGCTTGTCATTTTTGTGTTGTGTTTGCGCATTTCCTCATTGCTAATTGCTTTTTCTCTATTATTGTGAAACACCTTTATCTACCTGGAGGGGTGTAGCATTCTGTGCATTCATTCTGCACACATCTACAGATTCCACCAGTTCCATTTTCCTGCAGGGGTGCAGTGACCAATATCCTGTAGGTTATGTGGAAATGTAGTTATTTAAATAGAAAAATTCCACACCCTAAAACATTAAAATATTAGAATGCTGATAGATCAGATGACACCACAATGTTCCACACATTACAGGAACTGTTGATAAGCTAACTTTATTCTCACTTTACACAACAAACTAAGACCACATTTGTAATGTGACTGAGAAGAATTCTTTGTTAACTACAAACGTACAGTATCCTTAATGCTATAATACTGTCCGTGTTTGACTTTAAATGAGTATTACATTGTATGAACAGAAATAATGAATCGTGACCTACCCTGTTTTATTGCCGGACATGAATTGAAGAACCTTGTATCCAAAGAAATCTTTTTCCTGTCCAGTATAGATGCGGGGGTTGTCACTGTCAATGTTGAAAGCCCAAGACCCAGAGGTGGCTAGAATTTGTGAAAATATATTAATCATGCTTATTTATATCTATGGCTGTTTGATATAATTAACAGCTGAACAGAATTTAAGATTTAATTTAGCTATATAAGTAAATAAATATGACAACCATAAATTTCAATTGCACAAACAAGCTGCCATGTACCAAATAATGTTTTAGAAAACAATAATAATGTTGAGTCATACAATACAGCAGCCAATTCTAGAAATTACACATGAAAGTTAAGTTAATTATATATATATATATAATTTTAACTTCTCTGATGTTCTTACTGTCCAAATACTGGGATGAATCAATTATCCTACTGTTGATGTGTGTGAAATTAATTTTCTTAAATTGATGAGGTTATATGGCTAGTTATTTATTTATTATGCTAACTCAATAAACAAAGTAAACATGCATGATGTCAAAAGTTCAAAATCGTCACTCACTCAGTGGCAGTTGTATAGTCACCATGAGCCACACCGGAACTATTTTCACTTTTGGTTACTTTTGGTTAAAACATTTTAATTAGAATTGACCAAATATGAACTTACCAATTGCCACCATGTAGGGGAGTAGGAAGATACAGCCTTGAATATCCATTCCTATTCACAAGACTGAAAGAAATCTGTAGGAGATCACCCATACAGAGTTTGTGCCCTGGTATACTTCCTGCCCTATAAGTATTTTTCGAGTAGTCGTTTCTCAAGTTTTTTTTTTTCTGTGAACACTTCCTTTTTTTTCTGGCAAGCTGCTGTGTCTTAAATTGTATCATGTCAAGGTTTAAATATGAATCAGTATACTTTTAATGACTGTAAACTGTTAATGAAATACTACATTTGCAGTATATTTATTGGCATAATAGTTTAAAAAACTCAAAAGAAAGGCAAAAACACGAGTGTACATGCAAAGTAAAAATGCATTAAATAAAAGAAAAGGCTGAGCACACAAAGAATATTTTGCTGTTAGCAATACCATTTTACTTGTCCTTTCGTATTTTCTTTACATTACATAATTGGATATGAATGCTACAAATTGAATGTAATAAACATTGAGATGAATTTAAACTCACAACATGCTTATTGGGGTCATGTGAGTATATTCATTGATAGAAATTGTATACCCTCTATTTATTTATACTTTAACAAGCCTGCTTATACTCTTGCTTACATTTTTTGCCGTTATATATTTTTTTGTTTGTAAGTAGGCTACTTAGTGTGGTTTGTCTGTAAAGGAAGCACCTCATGGAAACGTTCATTGCTCTTGGGTCATTGAGTGCGGAAAAGGCTTTTGAACCTTAAGAGAGAAGTCTACAATTGGGCAACCCTGTGTTACACAACCCAAGGAGATGATGTCAACATTAGGTGAGAAATACTTTTGTAGGTTCTCTGGAGTAACTCCTCCACTGGCCTCTATCAGCAGAAAAGGGAACTCTTCTTTCAAGATATGAGCCGCAGTGTGGAGCTCCTAAAACAAAGGTGGCACAGAGGAGGAGAATGAAGAATTACAAGGACGAACAATTAAATATAGGCAGCGGTTTGGGTCTGTTTGTTTTCTTGTACCTGCGGCCTTAAATTGTCCAGCATAACTATGTCGGCCCCTGCTCTGGCTGCCTCGTTGCCTTCCTCTGTGTTTCTGCACTCCACCTCTATCTTACTGCCGAAGCCACACACCCAACGGGCGGCCTTCACAGCCTAGCACAGTGGTTACAAACGTCTTAGCCACAGAACAGGAAGTGAAAGTCCAGTTTTAATAGCACAACAATGTACTGTATAGGCTAAATAAGAAATATGAACACCATTGAAAATGCATTTATAACACTAGATTAAAAATAATAAATAATGGCAATACATTATAGTTTTTTTGAAATGGCATGTAAAAGTTAAACTAATAATATATTTTCAAATGTGACATGTGCTTTTGAGATATTTTTTCTGTTCCATTGATGCAATTTCCTACCTGAGTAATACTTCCTGATACCCAGATATGATTATCTTTCAACATCACCATTCCGCTAAGGTCTTGTCTGTGCATGGACACACCACCGACCAGCATGGCATATTTCTCCACCAAACGGAAGCCTGGCGTAGTCTTGCGTGTGCCAGCCACTTCTCCATGCCAACCGGCTGCCATTGCCATTCTCTGGAGCTGAGAGCAGCGGGTCGCTATCCCGGATGCCCTGGCCAGGCAGTTGAGAGCCGGTCTCTCCCCAAGGAGGAGACACCTAGCTGGGCCTCTCACCACAGCGGTCAGTGTGACAGGACCGGGCCCTGAAGGGGGCCAGCTAAATTCATTAGATCAGCAGTTCTCAAACCTTTTGACCCATTATCACCAAAAACCTACTTGGTTATAGATTTAAAGTTCTGTATGGAAGTTTTTGATTGTACCGTACAACAAAGGGTGTTATGTTATGCATAAATACCCACCTATGTAAGCACCATCTTGATGAAGCCATTCTACGGTGCAGCCAACCTCAGTGAATACTGCTGTGAAGAAGGGACTTCCTGCCAGCACACTGCATGGTGTTTTACAAAGCAACCTAGCCTCAACCTCTTGCGAACCCACACAAACTCCTGCAGGGTCAAAGTTTGGTGTGTCCTCTGCCAGCCATTCCCTTGCCAGCTGGGTTAGAGTTTGTGGTGGGATTGCCTGTGTTGCTAAATGTTTGGGTGGAGCCATGTTCTTGAGTTAGAGGTAAAAGGTTTCTGTGTAAAACATAATAGTTAGTAATGTACTATATGCCTACCACACATAATCTGCTTTACTTGAAAATGATATTGCTGTACAGTGGTAACAAGGTTTACAACGAGCATTATACAAGATTATACGTGTCTTATCTATTCTTTTTATGTTGCTTTACATAACATATACATTGCATTAAACAAAAAGTAGGTAACAATATGACAGCACATACAGTGATGAGACCATCAAGTAGGCTACTTACTTTAATTTAGGATTTTATGAATCCACGCTATATCACAAAGTCAAAAAACAACAACCTCCCCTCTTGTTTGGTCCCTGACCAACTTCATAGTGACCACAGTAGGCCTACACCTCTTTAAAAAAGTGGAATTTGACCTGTAGCTCACGGTGGAATGTTGACAAGCTGAGGAGGAATTGATTGCTTTGCGGATCTATAGGCTCTATATTGCAAAGACTGTTGGTCTTTGCAAAACAAGGTATTAAAATTCAGAGATGGGAAATAATGAAGAACAACAGCTTTGTTACTGTAGGCTACCTAATTGTGATTTTCAGGTATCTCTACTTTACTTTGACTTTTACCAGCTATATTTCAAAAGAAAAATATGTAGGCTACTTAACTACTCTCTATATTTCTCAAAACAGTCTCCCTACTCTGCAATCTGAATATAATTCGTATTTTTTTCCGTATCAGACAGGTTCTATTAAACTTACACTTCCTGTTCAAGCATTTAAAAAAATCTAAAGCCTAGCAAATGTGACTGCAGAACAGAACAATGGATTTTCCTTTGATATATTTATTTGCATATCGCACCAACGATTGGCTACATCTACTCCCACGCACATTGCTTTCGATAAAAAAGAAAGGGGCAAAGAAAGATTTAACTTGTTAGGTGATTAGTGAATCCCGCTTTGTGGTAACGTTAGCCTAATGATGGACTGTTGTGATGGATTGTTATATTGATGTGAGGTCTAGACTATTTATCTATTTGTTATTCTTGACCAGACTATTTCTCAAAGAAAAACACTGTTTGAATTAGAGCATTACAAATGCTTTTATTCATTAACTGAACTTAAAAGCGTGTAATTTTATACTTAAACTTGAGTTAAAATTCAAATGGTACTTTAACTTTTACTATTTTTCCAGACAAGTATTTGCACTTTATTTATTAAGGAATGTGTGTAGGCTACTTCTACAACCAACATAGCATACTCGCTTCGACTTTACACACGCACACCTCAGAAACATTTCTATGTGGTTGCACCTGACTTTTTTACGCCTGTGGATATCTAGGCCAACTGTCATATCCGTACGAAGAAAATTAAGTTTTATAAAAACATACACTCAGAGCAGCGTCCAACGAGTGCATAAAACTCTAATATGCTCAATTTAAGGAGGGCTTGAATAGTACAATATTGTGTGCACATACTCGGTGGATTGTCAATAGCTAAACGCATCAAACACTATAGATTTTATACCAAGACTATATTCATCGAATTACTAGCTATAAATATTCATTTTAAAAGCTACCCAAAAGTCATGTGAAAAAAGGACCGTGGCAACGTCACGCAAGACTTGACTGCGCAGCTCCGCGCACTGCCCACGTCCTTGAACACAACCACAACCTCCACACCCAGTGCTAGAACAAGGAAGTGGAATTATACACATGGAGGGTGTGTCTTTTCCTCCGAATATCTCCTTTATTTGAAAAAGTCCTCCTTGGATAAATAATGGGGGACTGTGCAAAGGATAAAAGACGGGAGCAGTTGAAGCGCTGGGCCGGTTCGTGCACCGATAGAGAACCCGCCGTGCCCAAGCGTAGGTGGCGGGGCGATGCCGAGGATGGTGGCGAGTCGGAGGCCGTAAACAACGAAACGCGAAGGAACCAATCTAACGACGGAGATGTGGATGGAGAGACCACCCGGGAGAGCTCTAAGACCACCGGCGTCCGCCTCAAACGAAGGTGGTAAAACGTTTAAAGTCTAACACTTCCATTCATTAGAGATTAGACAACATTCACCGAGGACATTGCACAACCTACTGTGAGCTTACTGTGCATGGGCTCATTTGTTTAGTCTTCTACTCCCCTATACTATAAGAAGAGCAATGTAGCTGTAATAAATGCTAACTAGGTCCATCAGTGAACCACAAATATCAACTAGCCGCCCCCATCCTCTCTTTTAGGAGACGAGTGCGGTTTGATAGAGCTGCAGAGTTCCTGGCTGCCTGTGCCAGCGGTGACACAGACGAAGCCCGTGAGATGCTCAAAGAGGCGAGAGAGAGCAAAAGGAAGAACGGAGAGGATGTTGCGGAGATAATAAATTGTGCCAATGCTGATGGAATAACTGCTCTTCATCAGGTAAGCCCCTTCTTGTGGCTGGTAGAAATACATCATATTAGGAGCATTATGTCAATATATAGTGTTTATTGTTCACTTTTCCTTTACACAGGCTTGCATAGATGGCAGCATGGAGATGGTGTCGTTTCTTCTAATGCAAGGTGCCAACATAAACCAGGTTGACAGTGAGGGATGGACACCACTGCATGTAGCTGCTTCCTGTGGTCACCTGGATATTACAGAGTATGCAGTATTTAACTACAACACAGTAACAACTGTATTGGGGCACATGAATATGCAGTGTAGGTGCCAATCTATTTCGCCATTCAACAATGCTTTCATTGTTTTTCATTTGGCAACGAACAATTTCAGCTAAAGCATGAATAGACTGGAACTCAGTGGCCGTGAAGACTTTAGAATGGATCAGTCTTGATTTTTGTGGTCTATTTATTTTTGTGTGGATAGTTTAATGTTCGGCCTCTAAAGCTATAGAACTTGACTGTGTAGCTTCCTTACAATAGGGGCAGATTTGGTGAGTGTTTCAGTGGTCAACTCAGCCTTAAGGTCCTGTGTTTGATCCCGGACATGCCCACATTAGCTGTAACTATCCTGTATCATTAGACCTCGACTAGCAGTATATGTCTACATACTTGCTTTCAGGATGAAATAATCCTTTCGGTCCCACTTTTCATGAAACGGAAAGAAAAATAATTTCAGCCTCCATTGGCTTCTGTTCTCAAAAATACACGTTTACAAAATAAATGGGTAAGGAAGCTATAGTGTCAAGAGTTTATCAAACATTCGTTATCTCTTCAACCATTCCCCTACACACATTATGCAATAGCTTATTCACTCTGATAAATACTATCTTTAGCCCAGTTCTGGATTTAAACAAGTGGTCTCGGTTTGTCAGTTTTCTTTTGCAGAAGGGTTCGTCTCTCTCTGCTGTAAACTGTGACGGTGACGTCCCTCTTGACATTGCCGAGGATGAGCCCACCGAATGTCTTTTAAAGGAATACACCCTCAAACAGGGTGAGTGCCATGCCAAAGACACAACACATTGGGTGTGTGTGTGCAAGCAGCACAGGTATAGTGGACGTGTGAGAAGAAGTGACACTTAGTCTAGAATATAACAGAATAGAAACTAACATATTGCAGAACAAGCACAGTAGCTAATGGAGAAGTGTCTCTTCTCAATGGCAGATGACATTTAGGAAATAAGAGCTTCCCCTTATCGTGGCAAATTGTAATGTGACCTAAGCTACTCATTATTATTATTATTATTATTATTATTATTATTATTATTGTTTATTATAAATGTTTTGTATTAGTATATGAATATAAAGCTAGCATGTCTGTCATCTAGGTGTGGACTTGGAGGCAGCCAAGAGGCTGGAAGAGGAGCAGATCATGAGAGACGCACGGGCCTGGTTGACAGAGGGCCTGCCCATGGAAATACGACACCCCAGGACTGGGGCCACACCACTGCATGTGGCGGCAGCGAAAGGCTACATGGAGGCCATCAAGTGCGTATCACAGGAAAATGAAACCACAAAGGTTTCCGTCTCCAATTGTGTCTTCCTGTCTGTTCCTGCATCACCGCTGTGGTAACCCTGCTTCTGTCTGCCAGGCTGCTGTGCCAGTGCGGGATGGATGTGTCCGTTATGGACTGTGACGGTTGGACCCCCCTCCATGCTGCAGCCCACTGGGGCCAAGGCGAGGCCTGCCACATATTGGCTGAACAGCTGTGCAACATGGAGGCTCGCAGCAATGCTGTAATGGAGATTTACATTTTTTTTTATTTGTTTTTATTATATAGGTATATTTATCTGGTGTGTGATATTACATATTGGTTATCAGAACATTTACAGATTAATAATAAAAAAACATTTGACATGTTTTATTTTGGTCAATTTTATTTCTTTTTAATGGACATTGCAGGGTCAGACACCATTTGATGTTGCTGATGACAGTGTTGGAGCACTTTTACAGGAGCTGTTGCAGAAACAAGCCAACGTGAGATTGTTGTTTTGCTTTTACTAAGTGTTGTGGTACTGTAACCTGATTACTGACAGTTCATCTCTCTGCAGTGGCGTAGTGAACAGTCCATCTTGGACAGACAAAACCAGCCGGGCAATGGCAATGCAAATGCACAAAACAAACCGCGGAGGTCAGTATCTACCTGGTCTAACTTATTTTTCTTGCCATTAAATGTTGCTCATGTTATCCCTGTCCCCTTGCTGACGTCGACGCTGGTGTCTTGCCCCTTCAAGGAGCTCCGTGTGCCGGATGAGCAGTAAAGACAAAATGAACGTGCAGGACCAGTCTAAAGAGAGGGGTGTGCCAGGAGGGCTGGAGCTGAGCGAGGAGAGAGAGAGCAGCCCAGGTAATCCAGCCACTGTCTTAAAGAGTTGACCAGCGATAATACACAATATATAAATGCAGTTAATAGTGCCGTACGCTGAAAGGATGCATTGTGTCCTTGTTGTCAGAGGGCTCCACTGTGTCCAGTCCAGACAGCGAGAGTGTCACCACCTCCACGGTCAGCCCTGCTGATAAGGTACTGCAAAACAATTTTCATACAAGTACTAGTGGTGCGAACGGTGGGTTTACTTGAGCAATAAGGCACAAGAGGCCGTGCTATATCATGAATATAGTCACAGTTCAAAGGCGTTTATAGGCTTTTATAAAACAGTTAGGGTTACAAACAAATATGACGTTGGTGTATACAATCACATTATTATCATTATTTAACAGGGAAGTTAAGCTTTTTACATTCCTCCGCCAGCGAATATAGTCTTTGAATATAGTCAACGCACAAACACAGCCATGATGTTATCATTTAGCGAATTGATAATTCAAGGAGCGGAAGGTCTGAAGTCACAGCAGCCACATAGCTCCGAGTTATGTTATGAAGGATTTGATAACAGACAGAAAATTGTATTCGGTCCAACAAGTTACGTGAACAATGGGAAACAAATTACTAAAAAAATAAATCTTACCTACAGCACCTTTTTATAGACAAGATTCTGGTCTGACTTTGCTCTTCATCAGGTGGTCAGTCAAACACACTAAAATCTACAGAATTTATTTTAAATTTATCATACAAATATAACATTATGGATCTCCTAAGGCAGTGGTTTTAGTGTACATGGTTGTGTCTCTCTCTCTCTCTCTCTCTCTCTCTCTCTCTCTCTCTCTCTCTCTCTCTCTCTCTCTCTCTCTCTCTCT
>JAOEHI010005221.1:26612-37046 GCA_025447815.1 Percopsis transmontana | reverse complement strand
CAAGGATGCTTACAGGAAGGCCAACTCTGGGGCTCGAACCCACGACCTTCTGGCTGGGAGTCCAACACCCAGACCACACCCAACACCCAGACCAACACCCAGACCACTAGACTATCCTGCCCTCACTGTTGGTTAGCTTCAACAGTGGTCTCAGCAAAGGTTTGTGGCCATCTGTGGATTTATACAGTAAGGGTAAGGAATGCTAAAATACAGTATAATGTTATGTATAAAAATGAATGGAGCATGACATTGCCCTTATAATGTCTTCTTTCTTCCCGTGCTTGGAGGTGATTGATAGTCAGATACTGAACAGTATATTGTTGGAAGTTGACAAATTGAAAAAGTTAACGTGTAAAGTGCCCCATATCCCTCGCTTCGGTCTAGAAGTTCAAAATGCAATATTAATTTATGTGGTAGAAGCTGCCACGCAGGGCATTCTATAAATGACATTTTATATCAGTTCCCTATTGACTAGAGTCACTTTGTCAGTTGACAGATGGAGTCTACTGATATGTCTCTGTTAGAGACAGGAATTAATAAAAACATGAGCACATCAGCATCCCTGCTGTTTATGAGCACACCACCATAGAGTGTTTTATATCAGCAGGCTGTCGCCCTACATCCAGACACTGTCTTGTATTTTGTTTATTCCCCTAAGCAAAGTCTGCAGGAATGCAGACTTCCGTAAAATTGTACTGGAAGGGTTCAAAAGGTCTGCATGACATGCATTTGATTTTCCATTGGTGCCCTCACAAACTTATCACTAGCACATGTGAGACTGGACCCTGGCCCTGTCAAAGGGGTGAGGGGTCGTGACCTGTGCCGGAAGGGTTATGAAAGCATTTATTCATCAGAGATGTTCACACCCTAGTGATTGACATCTTCAAAGTGCTTCATGATGAGTCATTCAAGCTTTACAGTCTTGAACCTACTAGTTTATTGCGTCATGCGAATGTACGCACGAATGGACAGCACATTGGCCAATGGGTGTGCTTGTAATCCATGTAGTTCTGCCCATCCTCTGGTGGACCAACCACTGCTGTTTGATATAAAAGGCATCACTAGTCAACAAACCACAAATGTCACACATAAACACCAGATTATAAAAACTTTGTAAATGCAAAGGCTTTCATTAAAGGGAATTGGTCTGAAACATTACTATCTCAAATAAATATAAATAAATAAAAAGCAGATGGATTTATTTATTTATATGAAAAGTTTGAGATTGTTGCTTTACACATACTTCGCTAATGAGTCTCAGTGAAAAGCATCCATCACATTTGACGTGAGTTTTAGACCCTAATGAAAGTGTCAAGTCGGGCTTCGATCATCAGCGTTATCTTTGGGATTTAGAGTTTTAAATTCATGAGCCGCCATTCGTTTAATGCCTTGTCAGTGAAAAACAGCAGTAATGAAGGCCTCTGTCAGCCTGCAATGAAATTGTATACTGGAAATGTCAATCTATATTACAGTATGATACACAATGTAATGAACAGATTTATACGTGACCATCATTTATTGTTGAGCTTTACAGGGTCAGATGAGAGCGAGATGAGTTGGGGGAGGGGTCAAGTGAGGGTTGGACGTTTTTATGCGATGAAAGAAATTTAAAATTAATAATGAGCTACTATCCTCTGGTCAGTGATGCATGGAGGATGCTGAGGATGCTGGGCTTCATTACAGGGAAATGGACATAATGCCACCAGACACAAACAGCCGAGCACCGATTCAATCTGTAGATGCCAGGTGTTTGAAATGCCTGACCTGGTTGCCTGGAGGACTTTGTGGTTTTAGAGATGGAATAGTAAATATTAGGAAGACAGTGGAAATATGACAAAAATAATGTAGAATTGTCTATTTTTTGCACTAGGTCTTTTGACTCAGGGTACTGTCACTAATCTAGCCTGTTTGTCTGCAGTGCGACAGCACCATTGGGCTGGTAAAGAAAGTTGTGCTGGAGGAGATTGATGTAGTTTTATTTGGAGTTGAGGAGGTCTGGTGAGCCATTCGTCTCATTGATGACAAACAAACTGATTTAAATAAAAGCTCACTAACTGTCTGTGCTGCTGGAACTGCCCAAGATCCATTCCCTGGAAATCCCTCAACGTGTCACAGCTGAGAGGCTTCTGAGAACAAACGGCCGCTCCATCACACCGTGTCCTTCTGCTCCAGCAGTAATCTCCTCAAAGTGCTCGACATATCTGAACTAATCCACGGTTGAAATACTGTCGGCCACCATATTGAAATACAGTATACTGCGTAGCCTATACACCTTGTGATTTCTATTCCTGAAAATCAATAATTGATAGTCATCACATCATTAGTCGCGAAACATTAGCTGGTATTTAAAGCAACCTCATCGCTATGGATGGATAAAAGTCAAATATGCCCCAGCGTTGTTGAAGAATACATATGACATTGATAATATCCCTCCTTCACAGTCTTTCATCACTTCTGATGTATTTTAAATCGGATTAATTTGTTATCTGAGAAGATGGATGTGTCAAATGGACACAAAACTGACACAAAAAACCATAGTAATTCATTATTTACCACCATTATTTACCAGATATCCTGTTCTGTGGAAGAGAACATGTTGACGTGTGATGGCTAGTTAAGATATTGATTAAGATATAGGTGTTTAGAAATGTTAATAGTTTAGCACTCAAACAAACACAATTTGTTCTATACATACAAAGAGAGCGCTATATTATACATCTCTACTGCAACCGCAATATTACAATATTATGCCACGCATGCCATGTAATAGTGCTAGATATGGATCCTGGTCTAAATCTTGACTTTTTGAAAACAGTGATTTAATGGGTCAAACGCGATTGAGGTTGAATTTTGCTATTGGCTGAGCTCGTGAAAATGCCTACTTACCAGAATGCCTACATGATGGACGGAGAACCTCGCTGGGCTCTGCCAAATGCAGCTGAATTTCGATGCTCTTTAAAGGGGCCATAGAATGCATTTATTCTGTATTTTATATTGTTCTCTGTTGTCGACATAGAAGGTATGCGGTATGCGACTTTGGTCGGGGCGAAAAATGCCCAGATACGGTTTTACATCCCCATTTACAACCATATGATGTTGGCGATTTGCAGGGGTTGGGGCAATGAGTCTTTGCCAGGATACAACACTGATTTATTGTTGGAGAAAATCAATGAATTGTCATTAAAATGTAATGCATTCCATATGTTGTGTATAATGTATCGAAATATACTTTAAAGCCTAATTGCTAAAAGCTACAAATATAATTATATCAATTATTTGGAATTTCGTAAAATTCTAATTGAAATTCTGTATCCTGTTTGCTACCTCAATTCAAATTCAAGAATTGATTTGGAATTTAAGAGGCATTCTCAATTTAATTCCTAATGATCCATGCCAACAAACCGCCATTGACCTCAACACTGCAGTACACCCAACGTCTGAAGCCTTGCTACGCCCCTACTACACCCTGTCACTGCGGAGCTGCTGTCTGCGCTGCAGAGACATGTCACCATAGTCAGCTCGTATTGCTGCAGAGGGATGGGCTGTCTCTACAAGGTCCCTAAATCACACGCACTCATCCATCACTGAGGAAATGGATGTTGCATTGTTGATGTGGTGCTTAACAGGATGAGTGCAGATTTATTTACAAGTTACTATCTTTGCCTGTGATGACAGCGTATGGTTCATTAGTTCATACACGCTCGCAATATTACCAGGGATGTTCACAGGCCACAGAGCGTAGAGGGTCTAGGAGGGTATTTAAAGAATTGTTAAATTATCTGGACTATTTACCACACAGAACAACATTAAGCCCAGCAAACGCTAAAGGATATATTCATTGTATGACATTGTATGGAGAATAACATCTGACTGTTTTTACACAAGAAAAGTACTGTAACTCTTTAAAGTTTATGTTTGCAGATTGTGCACTTGCTAAGTTTGCACTTCGGTTAACTTGCACAGTGAGTAACCTTGTACAAAGATTTATTTTTGCAAACTAAGTAGCCAATCATGTCAAAGCTAATTAAATGTGCAAGATATGCTAATTTGATTCTCTGGTGGCTGACAGTTATTCAATGTTCATTCCCATAATGCAAATGTCTTATAGGTTAACGTTTTGCCAGCTATGTATATGATTAAGTGAATCAATAAGACATTGGACTTGATTGTGCCAGATTGAACAATGGTCTTAATAAGATGGTGAGGGGTGTGTGTGTGAGCGCGTAGAAATTGTGAGTGTACTGGGAAGGTCCCAGTATCCACCAGAAGACTGTGGGTGTACTGTGCAGCTCCCTTTGTCAACCAGCAGCACATGTAGAATATTGTGAATGTAAATGAATTTATGTTTGAGATAATAATGTTTCAGACCAATTCTCTTTAATGAAAGCCTTTGCATTTACAAAGTTTTTATTTACATTTACAATTAATGTAAATGATATATATAATGTATATATAATTTACATACCTGTAATTCCAGTATGTATGGATGATTATGTTTTATAATATATAATATATAATATATATATATATATATATATAAAGCCATGGATTGTTTGAGCTGTTATGCAGAACAAACTTCCCCACCCCCAAAATCAAAAACAGATGATAAAAATCACAGAGTGAGCCTTTAAATCAACTTTCCATCACTACTAAGAATGTTTTATCAATGTGTCGCTGAGAAAGAACCATCTACCTGGAGAAAGTGTCTCCAGGGTGTGTGTGTGTCTGTGTCTCTTCATTCAACTTGTTAATAAACTTATAATTTTATTGATAATTTACCTCAATATATACTTCAAAAGTCCACACACTGATAGTACTAGACAGTAGTACTAGATTACTAGATAGTAATGAAATTATGCTTTATGGTAATCAATGAACCAACCTCCAATGACTACAATTGTTTCTCAAAACCCTACTGCTTATGTGTTGATGAAGCCTCTTCTTGAGAATTCTGCAGTGTTTAATAGTTTCTGGTTCAGTGAAGAATCTTTCTTGGACTGACAGATTATTTTCACACATCAGTGTGTGAATTTATATTAAGGTATGGTAGCTATGGAAGATTTAACCAAAGTTCAATTTTGCTTTATTTTTTTGATGGGAAGCTGCTGATAGCAGCCACAGCAGGGCAGGTTCTGTCATAGTGATGACCTGTGGGTTTTGTAGTTTTCCTGACGATGTTTATCCTTTATAAAAGACTCTAGTCCACTGATGTCTGTCTAGAGGGGGATGCTTGTCCTGCTACTTCAAAGCCTTTCAGATCCTCCCTGAGACCTGCAGATGCTACTCTCCATGGGGGTGATTATTATGAAACATCCAGGCAGCATGACATCTCGATGGGTGCCCTGGATCACACAGGCCCAGGGTTCCTTCTGGGTCCTTGGAGTTCAGACCCTCAACCACCGACCTACCAGATGAATGTGTAAGCGCCGTTTGTCAAGTCCTTCTGTTTTTAAGATAACACTTTATTGATCCCCCAGGGTAAATCCTATAACAGCAGCAGAATCAACACACAGTACAGAGATACAGACAGGTGAAGAGAAACAGTACTAAGGATAAAAGTAAACACAAAAAACTACAACGACAAACCTTTACCATAAACTATTGAGTACTAGCCACATCAGCAGTTAAAGAATAAATACTGGTTAATTTGATACTAATTTATTTATCCTATATGATTTTGACCTAGACCTAATGTTCCCATCTTTTCCTGTGGGGATGGTTTCTTAAGTCAAATCAAATAATGCAGTTTATTCTGAGGATCTACACTGTTGAGACTAAAATGGAAATAGAAGGGGCATATGTCCTTTTGAGTCTTTGGAAAATATGGATAAATGAGATACAGGTCTAAATTGGCCAGAATCTAATGTATTATTGTTTCTATAATTCAGAACTTGACTGATGTCATGCTTATATTTTTCTGAATAATCCAAAGTAGCATGAAAGAGTTATTTATTCATTCAGACTTGGGTTCATTTTAGCTCCTGTTGTGTCTGTAGCTCCTGTGTGTAAGATCTATGACAGTGGAGAATGTAGCCTGCTGAATAGATATAATAAAAGGCTAAATGTAATAATATCTCTGAACAACACTCTTGCATACAGTGTTACAAATAAACAACAACATGGTACAACATGTGATTTCCTCAATACACTTCTTCCTGCTGTTTCTGTGAAGGTCCATGGGTGTTGTGGTGACCTTTGCAGACCCGGTTTGGGCGGTTTAGCAAACAGAGAGTTGATGACATTTAATTACTGTTGGCCAGTCAAGCTGCATGCCTAATTATGATCCCAGGAGTCCCGTCATCATAGCTAATTAACTTTTACCTCCCACAAGGCTTCATAGCTTTATGTTGGAGCACAGTTGGCATGCAATGCGCCGTGCGGAGAGATTATAGACACCATTTTGTTGGTAATCCTGATGACACGCCTGGAATATCATCGAAATAAAACGTTAATTACTCCATTTGTTTTGCATGTTTTTCAAACGCAAGTTTACTAAGTGACATTTTCGCTACAAACCTGCTCTGGTCTCTTAAAACAGGCTAGTAAAAAGAAATATGTAGCACCATATCTGACGCATGCCCTGGTTTGCAGCAGTCCATCCTTCCTAGAAAACATAATTAAGGCAGCAGCTATGTAACTATGTAACATTATCATATCTATACTGTATTTTCTTATTTAGCTATTTTACTTCTGTCATGCTGGAACTTGGCACTTGGCAACATACTTTAGAAATCCAGTCTCACAGCTACATGTAACAAAGTTACAGTCGTATTTTGTCTCAAAATATTGTGTGTTGCATTGTGCTGCTCGAGAGGTTTGATGCAGTGTTCTGTGGTAAGATATGATAGTCTAGGAGTACTATAATAATGTAATGCTTGCATGCGGTTGTTTTAGGCTATGTCATGTAGTTCTTGCCAGACACAGTATTAATTTGGATGTCGTATATGTATCTATATATCCACATATGTGGTATCTACTACTTGAAACATTTTACAGCATCAGATTATTTCAGTAACTTTAAAGTTATGATCAATATGAAAAATTGAATGTTTCGAATGTGTTCTGTCTCACCTTAAAAAGTGTCCCCTCACCTCCCAGCAGTCTGTGGTCATTTCATTCCTTCCCAGCACCTCTGTCAACGTATCAATCTATTGACGTGTAATCCTGAGCGTGTTCCCACCCACCCCCTGGGTCGTCATACCAGCTCCTATCGACCTCGTTCGGGAAGACTGATGAGCCGTCAGGCTAAGGTGTGATTTATCGTCACGTCTGATCCAGACCAAGGACAATGACATCTAAACCCCAAACCAAACTGACTGGTTCTCCTTTAAAAAACAAAATTTTACTGAGGTAAGCGAGTCACCTCCCAGTACAACCAGTTTTCCACTGCCCTTCCACATGGAAGCACTTGACCACTGTATATTATTATTTGGATAAATGTTAAATGTTGAATGATAGCTAGAGTGGTCTAGGTGTTGGACTCCCAGCCGGAAGGTCATGGGTTCGAGCCCCAGATTTGGCCTACCTGTAAGCATCCTTGATGCCTAACCCCTATCTGCTCCATGTAATAGCAGCATGTAAATGTGAGTCGCTTTGGATAAAAGCGTCTGCTAAATGACCTAATTGTAATTGTGATTGAATCTCATCCCGCATCTCATCATAGTTCCTTATTTAAAAAGCAGGTGATTCTTCAAACCCTTTTGGTTTTCATTCAATATTTTCCTCCCCAAGGTTCGTATACAGCCACCATTCAGACAAATGCTTGATTTAAATCTAAACACTGCCCACAGAACACAGCCTGTTCTTACAAGAGAAGCTGAAAAATATAAATAATGCAGTGAGATTTATTTTGCTATAAACTTTACAAACATTGTTTCAATTGCTAAAAAAAGAGTGAAATGTGGAACCTTGTTAGATGAACATATTCAGTTATATGCTAAATATTCAAATCAACATTACTCTGCAAATAACATTCCTGATTTTCCATGACAAACAGAAACTGAGAGCCAAGCCAGTGTGTGGGTGTGTGCGTGTGTGTGCACGACCAGTGTCATCCCAAGCCAATATGCCTGAAACCTTCCCGGTGCAGGACGCAGGAAGCAAACAGGCAGAAGAGATGCAATTACTGCAGTAAACGACAAGATGCTCTCAGACAAAAACGATAAATGAGCTGAAAATGGCAGAAAAAGGCAAATGCCAGATTCACTGGCTGCAATAATGTGGAATCAAAGAGCCTTAAATGGACAATTTACTTCCCGGGACGCTTAATGTTTAATAGTTATCTCTCTGCTACAGAGCTGTTCAGGTCTGCACCTTTTTCAAGAAAAATCACGCATTTCTATTGGCTGGGCCAAACATCAGGCAATCTTAATAACTGCTATCTTAATTTGCTTTCAAATTGGCATCTTGGCTTCACATAGACACCTCTAAAGCAGGCGTTTCCCCTGAGATCAGCTTCTTATAGGAGACTGACACCACTTAGCTCTGTCAGGCCCCCGTGGCTCGGTGCAATAAAGGTCAAGTAATCAGGCATCTGGAAGGACAGCTCATTTGTCATCCCTTGATAAATGCGTCAGAAGCTAATCTGTTGAGCAGGACCCCTCGCTGCCATCCGGGAGAAAGGTTAACAGATTCAAAACAGGGCAGGCATAGAGCACGACAAGATCGTAATGATAGCTAGAGAAAAAAAAAATCTTCATTCTAATTCAATTGTTTGGTGTCTATTTCTGTCCTGATACTAGCTGTCTGGATGACAGTAGGCTGCAGAAACCATTAACTCAAGACAAGAAATTACATTCAGTAAGGATGTTTGTTTCACTAACTGAACGAATTGCCCCCCTCTCTAACTTCTCACGTACAAATCTCTAGTGGCCCTCCATCTTCCCAGCCTGTCTGATTGAATATGTAACATAAAGCTAAGAACACTTTGTGACGTGAATACTGGCCTCCAAATGACAGCAGTCGGTCGTATCAGTTAGAATATATAGACTATTTTCTATCTCACTATTTTGTAGTATTTATAATATAGTCAACTAATGTCATACCAGTAAAATACTGACAGGGGGTTATGGATTCCATTGCCTTTGTTCAATCAATGGGTAAAGGATGACACTTGTTAAGTGTCGTTTCTAAGTAAAAAGTTGCCAGTTAAAATTGCGTCCCAAAATGTAATTGTCTGAAATTCCTTTTATGGTTAATTCATGGAACATGATTTGCATTTTGGTGCCCACGGAGGGAAATATCTCCATCAGAAACCTTCTTATTGCAATAACATTCTCCTCATGACTTGATGATGGAGAAAGACAGAAATATAATTAAATTAGGTTTTTATGAAATTTTTAATTGGGTGAAATAATTTTTACAGCAAAGCCTTGTTAGGGAAGGGGCTGGTCCGTTCCGAGCTGGAGAACTGTTGTTCTGGTAGGTTCCTGGCTGAGTCTACAGCACTTTCTTTACAAAGTTCAGTCAGAATGTCCCAGGATTGTATAATGTTGTTAGATGTGGGGTGTAAAGACATCCTGTTTCCTCAATGTAGGCTCCCATCTAGTCTTGTTTTCATATCGGTCAATTCCAGAACTGTATATCTAATTGTATAACTAATCTGGCACTAAACAGTCAACACTGTAATGAATTCAGTGACTCAGATATTCATAAAACAGTGTCTGTGAGTAACACACAGACACTACACACAGATGCCAAACTGTCCTGGACCAGCTATGCAATCCAGACCATATTGATCATTGTCATCTAAAATATTGCATAGTGTTGAGGATTATTTAGCTGACAGTATGAGCACATAACTGCATTAACTTATATTAGCATGCGACACCCAAGGCTTTCATTACAACTGTCATGAGGCTTCAACCAATCATCGTCTGATGAATGTCTGTGGTCTCGCTAAATGGAATCTTTTCGCACAAGACGTCATTTTCCTGTCTGCCTCCTTCTCTCTTGTCTGTCAGCACGTCCATCCATCCGTCTGTATCTACTTACTGCTGTTGCTACTTGTCTCTATCTGTCTGTATTTTTACATACTGAAGAAATTGGTTTCAAGGACCCTTCACATGACCTTGACAAGCAAGACAATATACTAGATATTTTCTGTAGCTTACCTGTGAACTAGTTACTGTCTATACAGTGATAGTCTATACAGTGATAGTCACTATCTGTAACAGTTTTTTGTGACTGCCACCGGAACTAACACATTCTACTGTAACTTTGTAAGTAATTCCTTATTTCTGGTCATCTGAAACAATTAAAACAAACATTTTAATCCTGTGTCGACCCAGATGATCTGTCTCTACATGCATATCTCCACGACAGGATGTTTATCTCTGCAGATGTGCAGTATGTGGAACAGAAACAAACACGGGGTTGCTGGATTGAAGATGATGTAAGGATTTTCAAGGCCATATTTTGTCCTAGGGGTATAAC